>JAGTTH010001510.1:0-130688 GCA_022606485.1 Agraylea sexmaculata | reverse complement strand
TTGACCAAACCTATTTTTACATATATTATTTTACCAGTAAAAATACATTCTAACTACTAATACAGATTCATTGTAAGGCTTTTAGATTTTCATACGCACCAATATTTCACAAATAAAACCAGCATCCTGCAAATCCTTGACCATTCTTGTCATACTTATGCAAAGGACTTTCTTATTAAAATTTAAAGACTTTAAATAGCTAGCGATTGATATTGACGGATACATAATATCTTCCTGAAATAAAAACGATCTAGATTTAAATCTACATAAATAAATGTATCAAATATAATATATTTACAGATTTTAAATCGACTCCGATTGTTAAAAATATCTTTTTAAACGCCTCCAAATTCATCGAAGTATTGTTTGTCAAATAGTTAATGCTTTTACCATATTCTTTGAGCAATTTAATAGATTTTTCAACACCGGGAAACGGTTTATCTCGCCAAAGAACACCTGTGATATTAAATATCATTAAGCATGTTTTTTTTGTTATTTTATAAAGCTTACAATTAATTACCGTCACAATCTGTCACAACTTTATCAAAAGATCTGAAAAATTGTCGCGCTTCTGAAGAATTCATGTGATTTATACTTTGTGTTTTCGTTTTCAACGGCATTTGCTTGGGAATTGATCCAACCGCTTTACACACTGTTTCTATAAACAATCTGCAATCATTTCACAAAAGATAATTATACACTTAGTAGTTTATCTCAATAATTTTAAATTGTGCTGTATGTACCTCATTTCGATATTCAAGATTGTCTAAGGTTAAAATACACAAACCTCGCTTCTGAACACCAAACTGACCAATATTGTGATTTATAATGTTAACAAATCCGTAATAAGGAAAATATTATGAGTTAAGCTGTGATTTAAATAATATATGAGAGTTTTTATCCTGATAACTTATTGCATTAATTATAAAGACCCTCTTCTTTTAGTAAATATTCCTATAATCTAATCAATGTTCGATGATTCTCAAACACACTTTCAAAATACTAATAACTTGCAAGCTATGAATATAAATTCACTTGAATATTATTTTAATCTTGGAAATTAGTTCTTCCGTGTGTAGCTATTATATTTTTTAAATATAACTATATTCAAATTAACAAGTAAATTACTTAATTTATGCTTAAGTTTATTTTATACACAGTTTTATTTTTTATCTATTTTTTATAAAATTATGTAATAATTTTGAGTTATCATCAGTATAATAATTATGAATGTTTTTCAATTTCAGCTGCTTTCTTTTGGGTATTATTTAATATTTTATTCAATTCTCCCACAACATAGATCTGGTAATTTTTTTACTTGGTTTAAATTATATCCCCTATTTACATAACTATTTTTAGAGTTATTATGAAGTGCCCTATGTCTCACTGGTTTTATTAAGAATAAATTGTATTGGTTGTTTTGAATTGGAAATAATAATGTAATAAAAATATATCAAATATGTATCAAAGGCATAATACATTTATGGTTTCTTGTTGTTTCCCAAAACGGATTTTTTCTAAGAAACAACTGTCGGCAAACTTCAAAATTCTTTACTAAATCGAATCCTATGTATATAAAGAAAGATGTATTTTAACTATTAAACTCTTCCAATGATCTAAACAATATGTAAAATTAATTTGTCCTCCACTATCTGAATGCTATTTATATTGAACAATCTGACTTCCTCAAAATGAACAAACGTACAATTCTCTTCAATAGTTGTTAATAATTAATTATATTAGCCGTGTGAAATGTTCTTTGTATTATTTGTCAATGCTACAATACAACTTGCCTCAGAACAGAAATACAATTAAAGCATTCGCTTTAGATTCAGTGCAACAAAGACGAAGTGCTAATTATATTGTGAGCTTTGTGCCTTTGAAAATATTTGTGTTATTTCGTGAATTTAAAAACACTTACTCAATACTAAAATGCAGAACCTCAATGACAGCCAGACAGCTTCTGAAGATACTTAAATATTTTTAATGTAATATATTTTTGACCCTGTTCGATCTTTGTAAATATGTGCATTTTAAAACATCCCATTTGAATGTGAATACTTCACAATGTATTATATATTGTTATTCTTTGAAATGAAAATCGCGATGCTGAGTTTTGAATGGTGTATTTATTAAAATATTAAATTGAAAAATGTGTACGTAAAATGTTATTTAAAAAAATATTTTAGCGGAGCTCCTTAATTTTCAACAGCATTTCTGCAATAGAATTAATAATGAATTAATTTTTATTGTGCATTTAAAAATGGACCAAAGGAATAAGAATTATTCTATTTAAAATTGAGACATTTTTAATGGAACAATATTGTAATGATTCGAACAAGCAATAAATAATAATTTAGGATTACTGCGTCGTTCTGGCTCAAGTCCAGTAGCGTAGAATAAAATTTATAAATAATTATAATACGTACTCCTTTATAGTTTTTATTATTATTAATATTAAGAGAAAACAGTCGTCTGGAATACCAGAGAACCTATATCTCTGATGGAGCATTTTTGAGAGGGTTTTTTTTAGACATAACGTGTTAATTGTCTGTCGATGATCTACTATTACTAGTTACACAGGTCACCGACTTAATAATCAGTATTTACCTTACAATACAAGAAATCAGAGTAAACCTGGATCAAGACGATCGGTCGGGATTTTATTAATATTATTCCCGATCTCCCAGTCGTAATAACCGATCAATTAAAAAAATTGACTTGAGCGTGATTTGAACCCATGACCACAGTATTTGTAGCCACGCGTCTTATCCCCTGAGCTATGGCGCTGGTTATTAATAACTAAATTTCTTACTTTTGGTCTTTGAACCTTCCTCTCTGATGATAATCTCACTAGTAAGATAAGTTTCTCTCTTCATCTGGTCCTTCAACTTCCTCGGTATATCCGGTATTGTCCATTGTACTGTCATCCGCAAGAGATTTACGACATTCTGACGTAAGATACATTTTAATTATTTACCTATTTCTCAATTAAAATATTCAAGGACAAAATATTACTTGAAAAACAACGATGAAAGCGAAACGGGCCGCCAAAATGTGCCAGTAAATTTCCGGTCTCTTATATTTGCGATCAACCCATGGAGGATTCCTATAGTCTAAGTATCGACATATCTAAGATGTTTCACAATTTATATAAGATTTATTAATAAAACTATTACTGATATGAATATACTTACTTCGATATTCTCAAATGATGAATTTTGTGGTCTTCCATATTGAAAATCATTGGTATCGAAGTAGGCCAAAGAATGCTCCAAAAATCCCATTTCACTTGCGTTTTCACTAACAGTCAGTGTATAAACGAGTCGAGGGATAAAATTCGAAGTAAAGGCAATAATAAATGCCTAAAAATAATGACAATTACCTTCGAGATAAATGAAAATCAATTAAGTTTTTATTACTCACGTTTGTGACAACTGAAAGTCTCCCCAAAACGTCCATTATTTTATACCAAACTCCAATATCTGACGATCTTTTTGGTATTGGTCTTCTGTAAACTTTCAAATATTTCATGGCATCAAGTCGTAACTCAAACATATTACTTATAAGAGCCCATATGGGCGCCAATGGACAAGCAGCTACAAAAATTGTCACAAAACCATACTGAAGGACTAAACAGATTGATTTTAAAAATAAAAATTAAATTGTTAAATAAATAAATTAATACTAGACACTCAACTCATTTCTAAATACTCATCAAAAAGGCCTCGAGCAGGCATTGGTAATAATTTGTAATCGTCCAGCCATTGATTGCAGTATTTTGGATTGATTATTTCGTCGGGTGTGGATTCGATGCTAGTCTACAAAATATACATAATATATTGATTATTATGAATATAAAAATGATCTATCAATTGTACCCACTTGAAAAAGAAAAAGCTTCTTCTTTCTCTGCCTTTTACAAAACAGGATCATCTCTTGAATCACAGTAGCTATGAAGTTCTTCAAGACCATTATTATTGCGATTTGTATAAAAAGTCCCATAAAACAACCTCCAGGACCGCACTATTATTTATTAATTATAATTATTTTTCAATGCATTATAATCATATCTCTGATGAATAGATCCACTGAAGTATCCCTGCGTGGGTTATGTTTTTATTAAATTGTATCATCTATTTCAATTCTCGGATATTGACACATAGCTTAATTTTATTTGAATTCTCTAATATTTTCACATTAGACTTATCATACAAAAAGTTATATTCATGGGAGAAATTAGAATATTCACCGGCAAATTTCAAAAATATTAGTATGATTAGATTGTTCTGTCAATATTACAATATCCGAGAATTTAAATAGATTTCATACAATTTAATAAAAATAAATCCTGCGCAGTGTCCAATGTTCCAAGGCACTCCAGTGCACCCACTTATCCGAGCTCTGATTATAATACATAAATTTAATTAAAAGATTGTAAATAAATACCTCTTCTTGTCTCAATCCAAATATTCTGTTATACTTGTAAGGATATCCGACCATTTTTCCCTTGAAGAACGCCAGGTAAAAGATAGAAGAATAATAGTTAACAAACTTGAAAAGATACACTTTCAATGTTAAACTATCGTCGAACTCAGTCTGCGTTCTTAACATTTCTCTTTCCGTCAAATATATAGCAACTTTGCTGTATATAATATCCATTATTGTGATGAAAATTAAGTTAAGAAGAGCAGCACTAACGGCAACAATGACACCTTTATACTTTTTTTCTTCTGGACTGTCTAAAAATGATTTGGTTGCCAATAAAGACATCCTATATAAGATTACACTCACCACGCCTATACAGGATAACATAATCTAAAAAACATAATAAAAAAAACTCATAAGAATGCAATGTGGGTATATGTAGAGATTTTTAAGAGATCATCAATATATTATTTAATGACTGTATGTACATATCGAGGGTCATATTTTGACGATTTTGAGTTAGAAATGCATTTTTATATGTTTTTTATTACTTTATCTACTGCCAAAACACACTCGTATCATCAATATTTCGGGAGAAAAAAATTAACTAAGTCTAATTTACATTTTTAGTTTCTGTTAGTTCTGGTAGTTAAATAGAGGTATTTTTTATAATTGTGTTATATTTGGAAAGATAAAAGAAGTCATTGACTTATACTACTTTGTAAATTATTCAAATATGTACCATAAATGTATAGTTCTGTTAAGACTGTGACTTTTTTTCACTAATTCGCCATTATCTCCAAACTATGAAATATGACTTTGTGCATTTTGGCAGTATACCCTCGATACATTTATAAGAAAAATTTCTCTTATTACAATGTGGTTCTTTATATGGAGTCACTTATATAAATCTTTTACACCTCAGGAAAAATAATGTCACATTCATCAAAAACTTACCACAATTGTAACAACCGAGTAACTAAACAATATGGACGGAAACCTAACTTTCCAAAAAGACACTGATGGTTCTTCCATATTAGTTTCAATGTTCAATTTCTTCTTTTTGCAGTTGGATAGATTAGCAAGATATTCTGGTCTTGGATATTCGGCCTGGGTATCAAATCCAGTCATACCCCATTTGTGTGTGATTGAAGTTGAATATCGTTTCCACAGCTCAAGATAAACGGATGCTTAAAAAATAATAAAAATGATAATATAATATATGTATTGTGATATTTAAAACTAGACTACTCACCCCAAATAGACATAAAAGTGGCAAAGGCAACTGTGAATACATTATCAAAAACGTATGTCATTTTGGCTTGAAAACACGAATCGTTCAACTTCCAATAATCACAGGTATAGTCACATTGAGGACACATGGTTATGTTGAGGTTTTTATTACAAACATCATCACTAAACTTATTATTAGCCACAGTTGCCACTCCGTAGATAAAGCATAAAAGTCCAACAATGGATGCCGGAATAAGCATCGCATTGTAAAAGCCAAGCCAAGCAAAATAAAGTGCGATTTTAACTCCAAAATATTCCTTCACCAGATCCAAAGGCTGAGATAAGAAACAGCTTTTTAATTTCGCCCATCTTTTATGAAGTAAATTTCGTTTCGTGCCGCGGTCTTTGATATGTCCCTACAAAATAACATTACACGATCAAAACTCTCGACAATTTTAAAGATAGGCTTTCTGTATTACATCGTGTACAGGAAAAGCGCACTCGTAAACACTGTCCGATATCAATTTCTCTATACCGAATTCGAAAACCTCTTTACTGTCATTGTTGAATCGTACTCTTTCCAATAAAAACGCTACAATATTGATCCGGGTTGTCTGTGTAAAAAAATTAGGATCGTCGACATCGAACCTACAATAAATTATTTTAAAACTGCCCGATCACCAAATAAATTTTAAATATTCATACTTACAAATAAAGACGATCCCTACTGAATTCAGCTTGTAAATCATGGGAAGTCTCCGCCGAAATTGTTGTATCATTTCTTAGAATGGCGTCTGTTACTCTTCTGTATCCGACTTTAAAATATTCCCAAAATGACGGTTGAATGCTACATTCTTGCACTAAAGTCTATCATTTGAATTAGTATCTTAATATGTCAAATTTAAAAGATAATACATAAGATACGGTTGATGGATTATTTACCTTCTTTATAGGCAATCGATATTTTAATATTTCACAATATCTCAGCAATACTTCCTTGGTGGCATACAATATGACGAAAATCCTCCCCCCATGTTCTTCTTTATAAAGTTCCAACCCTTCCTCTGCCAAATTTCTTTCAAAAACATCTCGCTTTTCCTGTGCTTCTATATTTTGTGGATATAATTTATAGACCATAACGAAATCGGCATTTTCCATTGTAAAGCCACCATCGATTACCTAACGAGAACAATTACATTAGTAAGTATGATAGTTCGGTAATTAACTATTCCACAAGCCCACAGTTCTTTCAATTATTATTTCTTAATTATTGGGAATGCTATTTGCCCATTATCGATACCCAGTGTTTGAGCCCTAATAAACGAATATTGAATACTCATAAAATATTTATAATAATTAAGAACAAATAAAATTGGCGGTCAAAACAAGAAAATAATACATATATCAAGACCTTTCCAACAATAAAAGTAAACTAACTTATTTTTTGTCCAAATAACGAAGCTCTATACATATAGCTTTTAAAATAACAAACGAATTTATTTATGTTAACTATATAAAGAATAGATTTATATACAGTGTATGAATAGGAATTGCTTGTTGAATATTCGGTATTAATTTTTTAATAAATGTGAATGTATGAAAAATGTTAGTCCATCTAACCAAGGAACAGAATTTAATTGATTTTGTCCGATATTGTCATAAAATGGTATAATTTTACCGTGTTTGGTTGCATATTGGAAGTATCCCCTATAAACATGTCACATATCGTGATGATTTGATAATACTGAGCATATTTTTGTATCGGCACCGCACCTTATCTTTGTCCAAAATGATAACATGCGCTGTTGACGAGAACATCGGAAGGAATAATCAATAAAACATAGGCACTTTATAAATGACCTTTCCGCTGTTATTTAAATGCCTCGCGTAGTCACGTGCTTTTAGGGTGTGTGTTGTAATTAAAGTGAACACCCCGAGTAGAAATTCCAGCCCATCCCCTCATTAGTTGATTCATTTATATTTTAAATAACCAGTATAATGGCTCATGGGACGCATGGCTACAAATATTGTGGTCATGGGTTCAAATCCAAGTAAAAAACATATATGATTGGTTATTACGACTGGGAGATCTGAAATAATATTAATAAAACCCAGATCAATCGTCTTAATCCAGGTTTACTCTTATTTATTTATAATCAGTATTTACTTATTGTAAAGTAAATACTGATTATTAAGTCGGTGATCTGTGTAACTAGTAATAGTTACGATCACTGAGAGAATGAATTAACACGTTGTTCGGTTTAAAAAAACATCATAGAAAACCCTTTGGGGCTTGTATAAATAAATTAATAATTATTCTTTAATAAGTCCCCTGTCTACATTACTAATTTTAGTAACTTTGAAGAAAATTAAAAATTATTATTTTAGGATAAATCAGATTAGATGATTATGTACCTAAATGTTATCAATCTACAGTGGAACCTCGATATTTGTTCTCAATGCCTTAATTTTGAACGTATCATAAACAGTAAATAACCAATCTTATTTATTTGATTTATCCAATAAGAAATATAAAAGGAAAAATGACAATAGTATGATACGCGCCTCGTCATATCTCTTTTTTTTACATTATTTGACTTCATATTTGAACGATAAAAAATCAAGTTCATAACTAGTTATATTAGTGTTAAGTATCCTTTTCTCTATATTTTTTTCAATATTATCAAATAATATGTATATTTTATTTATTTAAATATGTATAATTAGAAACCTCACTGCAGATATATTATCATTTTTGAGTAGTTAAGAAAAACCATAATACAAATAGATATAGAATATATTTTATTTATTCAAATTACAAAAAATAACGATTTCAAAAAAAAATGTATAAAGAAACGTAAAAAAATGGTATATTGTGATTAATATAATAAGTCACATCATTAAATATAAAAAAAAGCACCAGTAATTCATTTTTAATATTCCTACTAAACATAATTGTATTTAAAAAAAATCCATTACACAGAAACAAATACATTAGTGAAATTGTGCAAAAATCTTAAAACATACATATTTATAATAGAAAGAAAAATATCTTTAGTTCAGATCATTTTTTGTGTATACTATGGGAATGTAATTAACAAAGATATATTTGTATTTATTTTTAATTTCTAATAATCTTCTAATTGTAATTTTCTCAAGGACTATAGAAAAATAAATACAAATGAAAATGTATATTTAAGAAAAAATAGAGAAGAGGTAATGTATGTTCATAATATAGTTTGTACATTTTTTTTGTTTACAGTATTGTTCATGGCAAATAAAATAAATATATTATTTGAAAACATGACTAGTTCAATGGAAACATTCAATAGTTTATATGATAAAAATATCGTCAAATATTTTAATTGAGCAAGCCGATCAAAATATGTGAATATGTTTAGCTTGGATTGGTAATAGAGTAATAAAGGCACTGTTACAATATTCAATAATTGAGTGTATTTTTAATACATAAAGCACACATTACGAAAAATTGAGAGATTCTCTATAATGAGATTCTAAGTTTAGAGAGATTCTTACAACAGAAAGCATTATTAATATGAAATATTAAAGCGTTTGTATATAAAAATGAGAAAATATAGTAAGCTTTGTAAATATTTTTCGATTTAAGCCATTAGTAAATATGTATATTATGGCAGTACGTACATAATATTTAAAAAAATTAAGATTAAACTCCCGTTTCATCAACATCTTTAAAGCTTTCATGACTTCCATGATTTCGATGTCTTACATTATTTCCAACATCATTATGTTTACAATTTTCACAATCGACATTTAATATGTTATGTTCAATACAATTTGGACCGTCACTATCTTTACCACCTGCATAATATAAAAAATAAGTTTTTGATCAATAAAATACTTAATATATGTAGATTATTAATTTACCTTTGGCCTTGAATGCTTCTTGTCTCATAATTATTTCACTTGTGAGGTAGGCTTCTCTTTTTATTTGATCTCGGAGTTTACGAGGAACATCCGGAATCGCCCATTGAACTACCATATTAACAAATCCGACCACATTCTAAACATTTTTCAAACTATTAATAAATTTTCACAAAAGAATGAGTTGTTTATTTGAAATATACACACCTGATACACCACAATAAATGCTAGTCTTGCCGCTAAAATATGCCAATATATCTCAGGTCGTTTATATTTTCGAGCACCAAACGAATCCCATGGTGGATTGCGATACTCTGGATATCTGCAAATCTAAAAGCAATAATTTTTCTTAAATAAAAATGTAATCGCATTATAATAAAAAGTCAGAATGTACTAACAGTTACATTTTCAAATGTCGAGTTTCTGGGTGCAATTCCAAATTGAAAGTCTCGAGTATCAAAATAGGCCAAAGAATGTTCTAAAAATCCTTCATCTGAACGATCAGGATTCACCGTTATCATATACACTAAGCGAGGTATAAAATTGGAAGAAAATGCTATCATAAAAGCCTGAAATAAAATTAAATATTGATAAATACGATACATAATTTATTAGAATCAATACAAATTATTACTCACATTTGTCACAACTGATATTCTACCTAAAATATTCATTATATTGAACCAAACACCCATATTTTTTACTCTTCTGGGAACAGGTCGACGATAATACATAAGAAACTTTTTGGCGTCTAATCTCATTTCCAATACATTGTTCAACAAAGCAAATAGTGGTGCCAATGGAAATGCCGACACAAATATTGTTACGAAACCATATTGTAAAACTAAAAAAAAAATATTGGTTATAGAAAACATCATATTCGAAAAATAGAATTTCAATAATTACTCATTTCTAGATATTCATCAAAAAGTCCTCGACTACTCCATGCCAATAGTTTGTAATCTTCAGTCCATTGATTACATGATATTAATGTGCCATCACTATCATTTTTAGATAAGCCAGTTTTTGTCTAAAAAAAAATTGAAAATTTTAAGACCATAAAATATGAATCAAATTGTTTATAATAATTACCATGAATGTGTTAAACCATTTAATACAGAATGGTACAACCATTTCTAAAACTGATGTTAGAGCTTGTTTACCTATCATGATAATAGCTAATTGAATAAATAATTCCAAAAAACACCCCCCTGGACTGCACTAAAAAATATCTCAATATTATTGAACAATTAAATAGAAATATTAATGATAAGAGAAGAATAATTACCTCTTCTTGACGAAGACCAAATATTCTATTATACTTCGAAGGATATCCGACAAACTTTCCTTTGAGAAATGCAATATAAAATATGGAAGAGTAATAATTTACAAATTGGAAGAGATAAATTTTTAAAGTTAAACTCTCATCAAATTCCGTCTGTGTTCTGAGTAATTCCATTTCGGTAAGATACGAAGCCAAATTATCATAGACGAGATTCAAAATTGTAATCAAAACTAAATTAATCACTGCGGCACTACACGGCATAAGAACGCTCTTGTAAATGATTTCATCAGAACTTGCAAAAAAGCTATTTGCCGTCAATTGTGACATCCTGAACAGGACAACTCCAAATACCGATGCAACAGCCAAAGCAATCTGCAATATTTTGTATGATATAAAGCTAGACTATAAAAAAATAAAATTAAAAATGATAACATACCAAGAACATAACAACGGAGAAACTTAAAATTGTGAATGGTAATCTAACTCTCCAGAAAGGGACTATTGGTTCAATCACATGAGTAACAACATTCATTTTGCTTTTCTTGCAACCAGTCAATTTTGCAAGATACTGGGGACGGGGATGTTCAGCCTGAGTGTCAAAACCTGTCATGCCCCATCGATGAGTAATATTTGCTGAATACCTTTTCCATAATTCAAGATACAAAGTACCTAAAACACATTGTTATATTATAAATATATCAATTAAAGCAATAAATTTTGATGAAATAATTACCCCAAAAAGACATAAATAATGCAAAAAATACAGTGAAATGATTATCAAATAAATAAGTAATTTTGGCTTGGATACAACTATCTTCTAATTTCCAATAATCGCAGTTAGCATCACATTGTGGACACATTGTTATATTTAAATTACCATTGCAAATATCATTACTGAAAAGAAATACACAATTTATATGAATACCAGTATCAAAAAACATTTATTTCACGAGTGAATTACCTAAGCGTGTTATCAGACAAAGTTAACAAACCATATACAAAACATATAATTCCAACTATAGATGCTGGAATCAACATATGAGTATAAAAACCCAACCAAGTAAAATAAATAGCAATCTTTACTCCAAAGTAATCTTTTATGTTGTCGATCGGTTGATAATGAATCCATTTCTTCACTTGAGCCCATTGAGTGTATAATAAATTTCTCTGTGTTCCCAACTCTGTATAATCACCCTAAAGAGTATAAATAATCAATCAAAAATATATGTATATTGATAATTCAAATAAATAAATTACATCGTGAAGAGGATAAGCAGCTTTGTAAATGCCAAGTGCGACTAATCTCTCAACGCCGACATCAAACACAGCGTCATGATCGTTATTGAATCTGATTCTTTCCAATATAAACGAGGCGACAGTTATTCTAACTGATGGTGAGAAAAAATCAGGACGATCCACATCAAACCTGGAAAATATCCACTATCAACTGCAATGAAGAGTTTCAATGACAAAATGCTTACAAGTAGTTTTTGTCACGGCTGAAATCAGCAGTCAGTTCATATTTCTTCTGTGGAAAATATTTCGGATTCAATTTGATACTATTTAAAATCTGTCCGATTTTACTCTTAACCACATCCACAAAGTCATCAGAGTCCAGAACATATTCTTGGCCAGGTATCTAGATAAATAATTATTATTATAAAAATAAAGTTATAAAAAATTATTGATTTATTTTTCACCTTCTTGATGGGCATTTTAATTTTTATCAGCTCACAGTATCTGCATAGAACCTCTCTGGGTACGTGGATTTTGACAAAATGAAAGTTTTGCTGACTTTCTTCTTTTTCCAATTCCAAGCCCTCATCAATGAGATTTTGTTCAAAAATGTCACGTTTAATTTGTCGTTCTGCATTATGGTGATCGTTTGGTGAATAAACTAATACAAAATCTACTATTCTTTCACCATCTTTGAATCTCCGCCATGTCTATGAAAATAATAAAATATAATTTAAAGACAATACACATCATTACAATGATAAAAAATACACATTATTTAGCAAAAAGAAATTCATTATTATTACAAAATAATGTTTTGTGTGACCTCATTCGGAATATAAAAAAGATAATGTTATACAAAAACAAATACGCATACTGATACTGTCAGTCGTGACTAATTTAAAGTTTTATCCCAAATTTTGGATGAGAATTTGTAGGTTATGACCATTATTATCATGTTACACTTGTGTAAATATATATCTACATTGAAAACAAACATTTCAATACATACCATTGTACAGTTAATATATTTATCGTAAGTGTTAATGACTCCTAATCAATCTAAAATTAAGCTAGAGTATTTTTAAAATGAGAGAAAAACTGTTTTGAGCTGAAAATGACAAAGCCACACGAGAGTTATCTTTAGAATGCTAATTATACAATCAACAGTCAACAATCTATATTATATGTACACATAAAGAGTGATATTTAATTAAATATGATAAAGTTTTTTATGTATAAAAAAAATCCCTCTTCTTTTAGTACTAATATTAAATAGTCGAACTACTTGAACATTGATTTGGTGAAATAATGGTAGGTTATGAGTGTTTATTTTCAATATTTGGAATAATAAGAGACATTTAATCATGAATGATTTTCCTAAATGTTCAAATTTATAATGAATTCTGAGTGAAATATAAATTTCTCATGGCTCATTATATTGCTTGCCAAGGTTTTTTCATAAAACAATGGAATAGTATATAAGAAATGAACATATCAAGCTTCAAGGTTTATTAATCACTCTCGTATGTGTATAATCATTTTCTCTGACAATGATTTTTACAACTTGTAAAATGAAAAAAATTATTCTATTTAATAATCCTCAGAGGTGAAAAAAAATCACAAAATTAAAGGCATAGAATAGTTAATCCGATATGTTGCCAAATTAATTTCGGAATGTGTTTTCCAGTATCAATTAGTGAAAAGGCAGGAAAATTTTAATAATTTCAACTCGTAATATAATTTGAAATTATGGTAGTTATTTGTGAGTTATAAAAGATGGTCATGGTTACTACTTAAAAAGTCACAGCGAGTATAAAATAAATGTGTAAAAAGAATGAATACAGTTTGATAACCAATTGTTTAAGCGTAATATTCATCAACGAATGATAAACGGTTTGCAGTGAAGGCGCCCTGCTTCCAGCGATACTCATCTTCTACTACCGTTGCTGTAATCTCATACTATTCTTTACTACACTACAAATATAATTACTACGTGCTACGTGACTACGACTATTACAATTACCACTATCCATTATCCTCATTACATACTAATACAATGTCAACTAATTAATGGTGGCTAAGAGTTGTTTTTATTTATATTATGATTAATTAATAGATAAAGCTATCGATTATTAAAATCTACCTGTTCCTTGTCATCCATGTTTGCTGTCAAGTCACTAGTGTCAAAAGTACCCGCCTCGCAGTACCATATTTGAAATGAAAAGTTAAAATGTAAATATCTTTCTCTTGGCGGAACTTATTACAGTTTACAGGTTTTATACGAACTAGTCAATTATAATAATTAAAAATAATTGTTTAATTAAATAAATATAATTTTTCATTTACTCATTTTCAACTTAATATAAAAACGTTACCTCAACCCTGTATTCTGGAATGAAGTAAAAAAATCATGCCAATGTTTTCTTTTTATTTATGCATAATAAATATGAATACAATCTGTAGTGGTAACATTGGAAGCTGTCAAATTATTTGTTAGCCAGTTTGAGGTTATAATCTGATGTCAGTGAATACACAAGATGATTTGTAAAGAGAAAATACTAGAAAGCATGAACGAGTGGAGGAAAGGAGGCAGGAAAGTGGAGTGGGGGGAGCTCGGCCAGGAGGGCGTGGCCAGGAAGATAGAACAACTGGTGAAGGACAAAGAAGAACGGGCCAAGCTGTTACATGTAGTCACGGACTTTGACTGCACGCTGACCAAACAGAAAGTCGCTCCTCCTCTAAAACTACTGTCCAGCTTCGGTATTGAACTTTTACAACAATCACATTCATTTCCGAGCAATCCATTGATTCATTGATCGCACAGCCATATTCAGAGAATGTCCCTCGATTCCGGAATCATACAAGAAGGAAGAGCTTCAGCTTTATAATATTTACAAGCCAATTGAAGTTGACCCCGAAATTGATATAGCAACCAAAACTGCTCACATGGTCGACTGGTACAAGAAAGCCAACAATATGTTGAAGTGAGTATATCTTTATTTGTTTTGCTAAATCAATCATAATCAGTTATTACATGGCGAGTCTTGAATTGCAGTGTCAAAATGGATAAATCCCCTTATACTGTTTGAAAACTTACCATTTTTTTTTATTTCCAATGCTTTTTTCATATTTATCATAACTGAAATTGATCATTGAAAAAACTTATAAATATTACATTTTTACCTGTAAAAAAGGACACATTGTTATAATCCATTTGGAGACATTCAATGAAATTATCTACAATAGTTCTCCTTATTCAATTGATCACTAAATGGACTAAACGTGAGTAAAATAAGTAAATTTATACTTAAAGCTATCTTGAAAACTAATTATTGTTTCAATCACTAATTTTTACACCTCTAAACTTAACTAACATTTTCCGATACTAATTTTGATTTTTTTTCAATTTTTAGAGGTATTCATTTTCCTTCAGACGAATTGGATTCTGTTGCAGTTCATGTTATCGACACTTTTAGGTACTTTTAATGATTTATAAATTTCCAATTCCATTTTAGCCTTTTCAATCACCCCAACCAATTTAACCTGTACATTTTAAAACAAAATAATGATTTTCCAAGAAAGGGATTAATTAATTTTCTGACTAACTAATTTTTCTTTATTTTTTTTTTTCCTTTCATCATATTTTAGAGATGGTGTTATAGATCTATTTTGTAATCTGTACAAAGAGAACATTCCTATATTGGTTTTTTCTGCTGGATTAGGAGATGCCATTGTATCAATCTTGAAGCAATCAAATCTATTGACGGATAATGTAAAAGTAAGCTTTCTTGAATGATTTATATTAAATAATTGTATTTTTTAATCATATTCTGTTCTAAGGTCATATCTAATTTCTTGGAAACTGATAGTAACGGCTTCATAACAGGACTAAAAGGAGAAATAATTCATGTATTCAACAAGAATGAAACAGTAATCAAGGGTACTGAATATTTCGAATTGATTAAAAACAGAACCAATGTTATATTAATGGGTGATTCTATCGGAGATACATATATGGCTGACGGCATTGATCATAGTGAAGCTGTATTGAAAATAGGATTTCTGTATGATAATCCTGAGGGGAATTTACCGAAATACAAAGAATTCTATGATATAATACTGATAGATGATCAAACTGTTGATGTACCAAATGATATTTTAAATATGATAATAAATACATAAATAAATTTAGTTTTTTTTCTTTCTCAGTCTGTTATTATTAATTTAAATAGAAAATTTAAAAACAAAGTTTGTGTTATAACAGAAAAACAAACGTAACTTTTTAAAAACTATTTCTAAGTATAGTATGGCATCATCTTAGATTAAGAATAATTTGTATTACATAAGTAATATACAATCTTATATTTACATCGTGGAATATAATAATTTTGAAAAATACATGAATTCGATTCTTGTAACTATGTACATTATTTACATATAATTACACTTAATCGAGTTTGTTTTTAAGATTAATACTAAATTTTAACAAAAATAAAACATTAATGTCATAAGACATAACTAAATATGTATGTATATAAATTGAAAGTTTTAACTATTCCTAAACAACATGAAACAGAAATGAAAAATATTTAAGTAAATACTTTCATAAGTATGAGCATGTATAGGAATATTTAAAAACAATAATTTAACTATAACTCTCTAATATTACATTTAATATCACTTGTGTAAAAGTAACCTAAGAGTATAGATACATTATTTATTTGGATGCAGTTTTTCTTTTATACACATTTCTAACACACTTTTTTTGATGTTTGGATAGAGTCACGCTAGATTTAAAAATTTTGCGGCATAAATTGCACGGATATTTTTGAACGGTAACTTTTGTATGTATGTAAGAATGTTCTTTCAGGTGATCACTGCGCACAAATATTTTTAGGCACTCTTCACATTCATAAAAAATAGGTTCTTTGTATTTGACTGGTTCGATTTTGATGTCATCTTCATCTTCGAAAAATACTGCTTGCAAAAGGGATTGTTCCGCTTGCCTTTCATTGTCACTTTCGTCATCTATTAAATCTATAGTATCAATAGGTGTTTGGACTGCCTGGGTATTTTTCTCTTCCACTTCTGTTACTTTGTCATCTTCATCTTGTGATAAATCTATGAATAGCGAATCTCGCATTGGAGAGGCGGGAGCAACAGAATTAGTGTGTGGATCAGACGTAATAATATCATTCTCGTTAAGATATGCCACGACCACATAATGACTTTGCTGTTTAGTGGTGTCTGCTAATGCAATATTGTCGTTCGAGACTTCAGGCGATTTGTCAAGCGACTGTGATTCTATGGGAAATTCGTCGTCATCATCTTCGATACAGACAATATCGTCAGCGGACGTCATCTTCTTCGTATACAATATATGATTACCATTAGCTTCAAAAACTACTGGATTTATACTAATTGTGAACTATGACAATATAAAATCCATATAGACACCGGTGATCTAATTACTTTTGCTATAATCGACAATCCACCAAAGGCTAGTCCAATGTACAATACAAGTACTACGAATATCTGACAGCGACTGCACTAAAAAGCGCCAACTATAATGACAGCTGTCATAAAGATTCACCACAGATAATTTTGACTGCTGACATAATACCATAGACAATCTTCGACATATTTGCTAAGCGCATGCGCAGTCGACATTATTTTTGACATATCTGCTAAGCATAGTATATTCGCCATTTCCTCATCCTCACATCAAATGAATACTCCCAAACTCCGTTTTTTCGTTTGGAAACAGTTTATGCAAAAAAGTGGTCCTCAGGCAATTGGGAACAGTTGGAATTTTTTTTAATAAAAATAAAATTTCAGCATTTTGAAAATTTCTGTATCTAGTCTCTTGTAGTATGGATCGCATTTAAAAAAAAAATTGTTTCTTTTAATTGCATCATGTATATAAAAAAATAAAGTAAGGGCAACACCGAGTGAGATACGTCAAGTAGCAGATTCCTTTCATCAGTTTTGCCATCTCGTTGGAGATTTATAAATTGTTGTCGATGGCGTCTAATTTGCAGGTGAGTTTTGTTAATTCAATCATATTATATGATTTGAAGTAGTTTTCATATATCTATTCTTCACATTGGAGGATTTAGACGTATTTTAGGTTATAATATAAATATCATTAATTAAAAGTGTGCTTTATTCATTCATATTTATATATTTGAAAAGTCAAGATTGACTTATTGATTTAATATTAGTTCTTAGTTGATAATATGTAGTTTTACAGTTGATTTATTTAAATTTTGCATTGTAGAAGGTCGACAGATTACTCGGCTTGTATAAACATAAAAAGCGATTCGATACCAAAATAGGCCTTCAGATGCCAGAAGCATATAAAAAATTCTGGAATGAATTAAAATCGACCCCTGCTGCTGTTCATTTTATTCCTCAAGAAGGACGTTGGAAAAAAAATGAAGTGACTGGAGAAATCAGTCCAGTACAAAATGTACCTATTCAACTATCATACCCTAAAGAGTTCCACGAGGGATTGTGGGGTGGTGAAGCAGTTGTTAAGGGTATTCTATTATTTATTATAACACATGAGATTTCTTGTATTGGAAGAAATAAAAATTGTATTATTCTAGGTTTTCAAAAGCGTCATCCTAAAAAGCGCAGAGTACCACATTTTTGGGTACCCGAATTAAAGAGATCCGTTGTGCGATCGGATATTTTAAATGTCTATTTGTCAGTGGTGATGACTGACCGAGCTTTAAAACTAATCCATGATAACTATGGATTTGATCATTACTTGCTTAAAACATTGGCGTGTGATTTGAAATCCAATCTGGCATTAAAGTTAAAGCAGAAGATGTTGATTGCTTTACAAGATGGCTGTCCTGCCTACAAGGATAACCCAACAAAACAAAAAGAGATACTTAATGAGTACCAAAAATATCTAGTCGCTGTAAGTTTTTTTTTCTAATAACAATATTTTGTTGTTTTTGAAACTGTATTCTTATCTTTTATTTTAAAGTACACCCCGGAAGAAATTGAATGGTATGGACTAACATGGGACGAAGCAGTGAAAAAAGTTTCCTTAAAATTAAAGGAAGAAAATAAACCTATTCCTTTAAAACAACTATTTAGAAATCAACTCATTGAACAATTAAAGTCAGCTGAATCTTCAGACGCAGTATCGGTAGAAAAAGTTAGGTTGGTATAAACACATTAACAATTATAGATGTTTCAACTCTTTTTATCCTATACTTTGTTTTTTTTTTTAGTGAGACTTCATGGATTTCTAAAATAAATCCCTTTGGAAAAAAACATGAAACTTAAAACCCCAGTTATACACATACCTCAGAAATCATAGTTGTACAGAATAAATTTAAAAAAGATAAGTTAATTTTTTTTACCCTTATGATTTACTTCAACTCTTGTCCTTATATTTGACATACATCCTTACAATCCTATGTACATTCTTGAAGACTCACACACGCTGGACTCAGAAATAGCCAGTTGCTTAAAATAATAGGTTTTACAACCATTGCTATTGTACGATGAACGACTTGCACAATAACTGTGGATTTTTGTTGATTCTCCTTCTAAAAAAGTAACCAACCTTTTTCGTTAAATAAAGGAGGAAAAACTATTAAAAACGGCTAAGGGATTAATTTTCGTAGAAGCGAATAGAATTCATTTTTTTAAGGAGGTCAACCATATAATATTATGGATGTCTTTTCATAGAAATGAGAGAAAAAAATTGACAATCAAGTACATACATTTATCACATTTATGAATTATTTTCATGGTGGAATTCTTAGAAATAGATTTGAAAGATTAAAAAGGAGAGTGGCTGGTAACCTTAATATCAGTAAGCACTTGACACTTCTCACCGAGTTAAAGTGGCGTTAAATTTTAACTTATTCTATTGATAAGTTTGTTATTTCTATGTAAAAGTGCATTCGACTTATGTCTGAAATGGATTAAGAATGTATGTCAACATATTACTGTACTGTGTTGAACTAACATTGAACATAAAGTGTGGGGTGAAAGAAAATATTCCCATAAGTTAATATTTTCTAGGATATACAATTAAGTAATTAGAAAAACATTTTCCTGTTCATTTTACATTTATTTAATACATAGATATTGTTATAGAAGCTATCACTTATTTCTCTGGGGAATATTTAAAGATTTTTTTTGTACAAATTGTCTAAAAATGAGTGTATTCAAAATCTAATTTATAATTACAAATTTAAAATAATATAGATTAGCATAGATGAATGTAGAATTTGAAATTAAATCTAACTAATTAATTTATTATCTACGTATTTATTTAATATAATGCAACATGGTAATTCAAATATAAGACTACATAATATAAGCATTGCACATTTGAATATGTAAAAGTAGAATACACCCTTACAATTTCTTGGAAAATAAAGAATTTTTAACTTATAGAACAGTCAATTTCCCCTGTTTTTGGCAAACAATCTAATAAAGAGGCGACTGCCCTGGTGATATACGTCATTGTGCCGTAGCTTCCACTTGGTGCACTATCATAAAAGTGTTGACAAACATAAGCAGCTCCTCCACACAACAGACCTCCAGTAGCCGATTGTTCTCTTTGGTTTGAAGGTTTAGCGCAACATAGTGTGGCATCTCCATTGCATTTTATCTAAAGAAAATTTCCACATCAGATTTCAATAATAATAATTTAAGATTGTCGGTGATTTTACCTGATCATCTAAAAATATTTGATTAGCTTTGTGTACTAAATGTTCAACTGCAATGATTCCACCCAAATTAGGAGCAACATTATACTCGGCAACTAGAGTTAGTACCATCAAAGCTTCTACAACTAGCTGTCTGTACTCTGGCTGAGGTATGGAATTAAGAACTGTTTCAACAGCTAAGGCAAATTTCAGCTCTCCTGATGTCATCTCTTGAGTGAGATTCTGTGGAAGTACTTTTCCTTCGATAGCTAAACCTTGACACTGAAATTAATCAAATAGATGACCATAACCTCAAAATTCGTTATTGAATGTACTTACCTTTTCGAGAACACTCCATACTCTCGGATAAAAGTCTCTAGGTACTCGGTTAAGAGCACCATCTAATCTTCGCCTACGCAACCATTGACCTTGTCTATCAGTTTCGCCACTTCCTGAGAAATATAAAAGCACATTAAAAAAAAACACTCAAAACAAACAAATGGAAATTATCTTACCTTCATCTAGATTATTTGTACCATCTTCATTGAGTAATATGCCGATTTGTGATTTCTTACTCACTCTACCTGATTTTTGACTGACAACTGATATATTTCCCTTTACTACTAAAAAAACAAATGCAATGAGTACAGGGAAATAAAAAAGGCAGTCATGCAAATTTTACACACAAATTTTGAGTTCATAAAGTGAATTTGTGATTCCAAATAAATTGAAAGATTTTATGTAATAATTAATACATAGTTATTCGGGATAAAATGCAAAATGATGAAAAAAAAATTTTTTTCACCAAATTTGTTTATACAATATTATCACAACCATGATCCACTAATTATGATTACTAATGATTCATGTCATTACAAACATTCAAAACTTGCCTTTCCTGCTATGTATTTTACTAGTTACAATTTGAGTAAAAGATTTTCCTGAAATACACAATTGCTTTTTCAACTAATTGTCTTATTAAATGAACATAGTCAATATTTAAAAATTGTTTAAATAATAAAGCAATACACGTATTGGATTTTTTGTTTCTTTATCAAAGTTCGAATAGTTTATGGACACAATTAAAAATAACTTACCACTATTTATAGCAAATTCTTTTCCACTTAAAATATGATGAAGTAAATTTTTCATTTCAAATGGAGACAAATTGAGAAGATGCTCAGATGCTTCTTCGCCACTACAAGATAATGTTCTCGATAATTCAGTAGCCATTACCTAAGGATATTAACAAACATTATAATTAGAGTTAAATAATGATACATATTAAAATTTAATAATTCACTTGAATTATTAGTCCCACTCTGAGCCTCAACATCTCAAGGAACAACTGAGGTTCAGTACGAATAAACATAGCCAGATAGACAAGTAACTCTTGAGTCAACATGGCTGTGCTCTCATCGTCTCCATAAGCCTATAGAATAAAACGTATGTTATTATTATTATACTAGTATTTTTTTTTAAAATCCAGTTTTTTACCAAGTGAATGAGGTGTCGAAGTTCATTTTCCGGTAATGGTGCAGTGATTGTATGTTCATTTGAAGGAGGCATTCCAACTGTGATTTGTTTTTGTCGTACTAATAAATCCGTCACGGCTTTAGCTAAATCTTCAACTCTTTTCCCTAACATGCCAGCTGTATGACGCACGAGGCCCCACATTTTCTGCTGACAAGCTTTTTCATATAAACCCTTCAACAAGTCTTTGACTGTGACAACATGACCCATTTCTAACATTCCTAATGAATATAAAAATTATAATAAGTACATTTTATAAATAGCACAAACGACAAATAATTCTTCACCTGTATTGAAATCCAAGCCTTGAGTGTCGACTAAGTACTGAAGAATATCTCCCTGTTCTTCAAGACTTTCTTCTTCACGTAACATAGCAAGAAGCTCTGCGACTTCCTGATCAGCATAGTTACTGGCTGGTGCACTACCTCCACTTTCAGATGTACAACGATGACGACCAGTCACCCTTGGGACAACATTTACTGTCACTATTAAAAAAAAATATTCAAAATTTTAAATATCATAGGATAAAGTGTTTTTTTTTTAAATATATAATTATGTATTTACCTTTTATTTGCTTTTCTGGGGATTCAGAAGTGGCTTTTTCAATATTTATTTGTGGGGTTGAGTCATGTACAGGACTACTAACAGGTGTACCTCTAAAATAATACATATTTTTTAATACCTTGACCATGTTTAAGGGGGGGTTGTTTGCCAAACCTCTGGATTGATAAAATAAAAAATAAAAATTCCATGACCATTATTTTCTTTCGGGTTTGACCTGTACAACACTCAAATTCACTATCCTTCTCTATTCATTTAAATCATTACAACCTCTTTTACTTAGTATACATTTATCATTCAACTATTTTTATTCTTATTGCTCCTTACTATGTACTTTATTCTTCAGAGCAACACCAAACATATCCACCTATGCATTTTTTTATCTTCCCTTTCCTCCTATCTTACCGACATAAATGACTTTCAACATACCCAAATCATCTCAATACATTATAATAATAAAAATACATATAAATTTACTTGAAAACTGAATGTTTTCTCGATTCCTCCCTAGAAGGTGAGGGACTTCGTCCAGATCGACCTACTGTGTCAACATCTAACCAAGAAGATTTCCTTTCGAGTGTTGGTCCAACACATTCTCCTTCCATCCCCAAAGTCTCAGCTAAAATTTAACACATTTATAGTAAAAATACTTTAAAAAGATATAAAATACATACAATCAACATTGATTGATCGAGTCTTTTTAATTGCTCCTCTAACAGACATTTTCCTCCTGATGGCTCGAACATCCCGCCGACCTCTCGGTTGAGTCAGCAAACTCCATTTGTTACTGAAAGATTTCATTAAATGTTCCTCTAAATATTGTTGTACTTGAGGATTTAATTCTAAAAGATAAAGAAAATTCATAAAAATCAATTGCATTTCATTATATTCAAAATATTTAACGCATACTGTCAGGATAACCATCTTCTTGACTACCAAGAAAACTTAGATTGGTAATTGCTGAAGTACTCAAAAAGTCATTGAGATAACCTAGAGTAACTCTCGTGCCGTTAATATAACCAGATTTAAGTTTTTTCATTGTTGTTATCATCGACATTGGAATTTTTCCTTGGTCTGAAATTGAACCATAACTGTTTAATATTTTTCAAAGCCCGAGTACTATTTCAATGAATGATATAAAATATGAAAGGCATGCATTATAAAGCAAATTTTAGTATGTATTAAATACACTAAATGGATGAGATTATTAATACAGTGGATCATCAATATAAGGAATTACTTAATAAAATATATTGATGTTCCACAGTAGTAGAGACATGGATAAGGAATTTTAAATAAGCAAAAGCAAAGTATTCAAAACAATGAGACGGTATGAAAAAACATTTTATCTCATATTTTAACCCATTTTTTTATAAAACAGCACACAAATTAAATTTTAAATAATGCAAAAACAAAATCAAACAATTGAAATTTTTCAATTAATTTATATTATTAATTTGCGTGAGAAATTAAAACAAATTTTATAAACTCCAAATAAAATATCAATTTTAATGTAAAGTGTAAAGTTGTGTATCTAAGACATTTTTTTTAATGAAAATGTATTACCTAAAAGATAGTGAGTTGCCAATATAGTAATTGTAGGACGGCCTAGCATTTGCTTCCAACTCATACCAAGAAATGCGATGTTTGCTGTGAAATTACTGGTGAGTAGAGCAGGGTCACGTGAAGTGTAGTACTCTTCATAGTCAAAGTTCTGTTTGTACAATTTGTAATGTGTTCATATAATTTACCAAACAGAGAAGGAAATATAAAATGAAAAATATATTATTCATGAAAAATACTGTAGTATCTTACTATAAAGAGATTTTAATGAAAGAAATTTAATGTAATAATAAAGCAGAGTCTTTTATTAAATTCATTAACAGAATTGCTTGAAACAAGTTATGATATTTTGAATATGTAAAAAGTTCCAAATAAAAGATACCATGCGGAGCTGCGGTCACCCAAAATTCAACATTACAAAAATCCAAAACCATAGAGGAAGATTATTTACAAGAAAACATACAAGAAAGCTTTCAAGGAATAGAAAAAATCAAATTGACATATGAAGCCCCTTCATTAATTAACCATTCACATAAACAAAAAGAATTCCCAAGTACCTAAGTGCAATTGTTTAACTGACAACACGACCAAAGGCCTTCCTAGAACATTTTGCCAAGAGGATTTCAAAAAATTTATTTCCGATTTCAGTATGTCAATCATCAAGTCATAATCTGAAGCTACGTAGTAACGAGTCATGTCCGAAAACTATATGGGAATGAATGAATGGAAAACATTTATTAATCAGATGCTCCATTTCCGCAAGATATGTAAATTATTTTTTCAGTTGACATTTGAAACAAAATAGGCATAAAATGTAAAATTTTAAAAGCAGAAAAGAAATATTTATAATTATTTACCTGAGGCGTGAAAGCAAATATTCTATCATTCAATGAGTATAATTTGCTTGTACTAAGAATTCCAACATCACGTGATTTTCTTCCAGAGAGTCCCAATTTTTTGTTTCTTCCTATAATAACAGTTTGACAGTGAGAACATGATATAATAATATTAATGAGATAAAATAAAGAATAGTCATACCAAGATATGTATATAAATGACTCAAAACTCTGGCTGGTTGAACTTCTATAGGTGCAACATCAGCTATGGTTTGAACATAAAGATCGTGTTCTAATAATTTATCTCTAATGATATTATCCTCAGCTAAGATTACAACTTGAACAACTACATCTGGTTTTTTTTCAGAGCACAGTCTTCTATTTAAGGGATCTAGCTCTCCAGCAGCCAAAAACCCCTTCATGAAAAAAATAATTGGTTTTGTATAAATAAATATTGTAAGTGAAATAAAGATTATTTTACTTCTTGCAATAGTTTTCCTAGTATGTAAAGTGATTGCCCCCACAAAAATGGACATCTTCCGAGAGGAATTCTTTCTTGACTGCCTGGATCTTTATATTCTCCATCAACTTTATCAACAGGAACAGCGTATAATTCTGGAACTAATTTCATTCCATCTTCAGATTTTACCAAGACTTCTTCTAGTTTTTCAGAATATTCTCTTATCGAATTTTTATCGCCTTGGAAACAAAAATCTAATATCAAATAGCAAAAAAATAATGGCCAATCACACTCAATGTTCTCAAACATTCTCAGCTCCCAAGGTTCATAATACAGGCGATTCGGATCTTCTTTAGGAGTTTTGTGACCATCCCTTAGAAATCTTTTACATCCATATTTTCCTCGCAACTTTGTTGTAATTGCTTCTCTCGTTTTAATTATCAATTGGGGGTCATCAACAGCGAAGGCCGGGAAACTAATAATAGCTAATAAACCAGAATCTAATTCTTTGCTATTGGATTCTCTCGGCAACATAGATTGTAAAACTGCCTGACATTTTTGAGCTTCGTCAGCCAAAACGTGAATAACACTAGCTGGACCGCCACGTGCACCAAATAGATCAAGTTCATTCATGGCTTCCAATGCAGCTTTGGCCATACCGATCGAGCTCGCATTCAATTCAGGCAATCCATGATTTGTTTTGTCTCCCCTTTCCCACACACCATAATCAGGAATGCAATAAGCAGATTCAATATAAAAAACTAGATTTTGTACAAAAGAAACTTCATCAAGAGAAAATATGATCTGAAGTCCTGAAGCAGTCATCTGTGCTAACACCAAAAGATACAATGAAATGGCATCTATCTGCAAATGTCCCCATTCTCGATCTCCAACAACCGTTCTTCCACTGTCAGAGGAATATTTAGCATGGAGAGCATCCAGAGGATTTTGGGTACTTTTGAAATTTTCTACCTTGTCCTTCTGTTGCATCATGGCCATCAATAAACCTAAGAAGTGTTAAATTCATTAATAATAATAATTATGTATATTAGTAGCATTCGTGAAGACTACCTCTCATGAGTTTTACACAACTTTGCTCAAGCTCATATGTCTTGGCCCGGTCTTCATCCTGGTCAGCGATCTTCCTGTAAGCCAGAGAGAGTCCCCAGACGGCGAGGCCACAGTAGACATTATCCCGGATCCAAGCATGCTCCAGAGTCGGACTGGCCGGGAACAATCCGCTGACCGCTTTCTGATGTTGCACAATGAGTCTCTGTACTTCTCTCCTGTATCTGTCTAGTCTCGCTCCCGAATTGCTTCTGCTCCTCATGCTGTAGCCTTTTTCGGCTTTCCCTTTCTTTCGACTGTTCATGTAAGAGACTGGTATAAATATTTGATGTAAGAGATTCGATATTACAAGATCAACGACTAAATACGAACAGATTACTATTTATGGCAGAAACACTCTACAACTGACGATTGCGATATGAAATTCACCGGCCGAGGGTCGTTTATTTTTAATGTCTAGATTATTTTTGGAACATAACCAATTGTTAACGCGATAACAGAATTGCGACGCAATCTATTATACCCATCCAATGTTAAAAGCTAACCTTTCATAAAAATCAAAAAATATATTTTCACATGGAATAACTGCGAATAGGGATCTTGATTTACTCAACAGCCAACCTACAGCTGATTGCTCCACTGTCAATTCAATGTCAAATTAATAGAAAACAAATTTAGTATTACCAGTGCAGACTTATTTAAAAAAAAAACCATCGAAATTTCAACCGCAATGCAGAATATTAATTTATTTGATAAAAATACAATACGATTCACTTGCACTTTTCTTCTTCATGGGTACTAACAATTATGCTTTTTTCCAACAAATTTTTATAAATTTAGACATGGCAATTCTGATGAGGTGTCATTTATCAAAATAAGGTGAAAATGCATTCGTTATTTTTGTTAATGTGTTTTTTACCTGTAATTAGTGTTGGCCTCGTCAGTGCAGCTAGCGATCAACTATTCAGCGAGGGAGGAGCCATCACTCCACAGGTGCACAACTCCAGTGTGTCAAGCTCCATCGTGTCTCCGATATCTTCATCTCCATCTCCATCGCCATCGCCACTCTCCTCATCTACTCTTGGAATTGCCCCTCTAAAGAACTCGTCAACATCACCGTTCAATGTAACCACTAGTAACTTAAAAGTATTTAACAATACAATAAACAAAAGTGTTTCTACAAGTACTTCAAAAACAGTAGTTCCATCATCGAGTACCTCCACAAAAGGTACAAGTACTACAACTACTTCAACGACTACAACTACAACAACGACAACTACAACTACAACAACTACTACAACTCCCAAGCCTATTCCCAAAAAACCACTCATAGTAAAAGCTGCTATAGAAGTATTTCCTGAATCAGTTTTAAAACAAAACTTTACTAAAAGTTCTTCTACCACTGTTGCAAGTACGATTTCGAAACTAAACCATTCGACTGAAGAAAATAACATTCTCCCACCAATCGTTGAAGAATCGGTGGAACGAAACTCTGCCAGTAAAATGTTTTCAAAGTATTCCAACATTTCCAATGAAAGCCGATCAGGGTTTATTGTTCCGCTAGTTATCTCAATATTTGCTCTTCCAATTTTAGCTCTCTTAAGTTATCGAGCTGTGAAAAAGGCTCGAGAAGCTTGGCAAAACCGTCATTATCACAGAATGGATTTTCTTATTGATGGAATGTACAATGACTGATATTTATATTATCAGCCTAAAAGATATTATCAAATAGAATGTGATCATTGTGGCCTTACCAATATGATATAATATAATTACATATTATATTTATTGATACCAAACAAAATACAAATTTTAATTTTAAAAAAATGTTCATATTATATTTACTTTGAAAATGTCTTCCATATATTGATATTGCATTTACATTTTTCAATGGTGCTTTTATATTAATCATCTATTATATTGGATTATACCCTCTAAGCAATGTTTCGCAATAAGTGAGTTTTCACTATACTTTATTTCCTTATAGCAAATTACAAATAAAATACAACTAGACATTTTTTTGTTTTATATTAAAGTAATGTTATCTTTTTTATAATACTTTTACTCTATTTTATCAATATTCTTCCAACAAATTTTGTGATTATATACAACAAATAAATGAGTCATAGATTATGTCTCAAACAATATTTTAATTGTGATATTAATGTTTATAAAAATCTGTTATTATTATTTTTTTCTGTAAAATAAACACTTTACACAAACAGTTTATTTTTAATGGATGAATAGATGAAGAATTAACTCAGCACCGAAAAAATCATCTTCATTAAATTAAAGTTAAATTAAATTAATGTTTTATCATTTTTTATGAAAAAAAAATCAAATATTTTATACATATACATCTCTATGTATATTGTTTTATTTTAACATCATTTTATATGTTAAAGACAAAACATGTTTATAGGTATAATTTTAAATTGTTATTTCTTAAACTATTATCACATTTAAAGTTTCATATCATATCACACAATGTAATCATAATCTTAAAATTTTAAATTTCATACTTTTCATATTTAACTTTATGTATGCTATAAAATATATATAAAGCCCATAAAAAGATATGTATATTATATATATACTAATAGATACATATGTATTACTTTTTCAAATGTTTTTCCATTTTTTTCATATTGCGTTTTTTGTCATCCTCATCAGGAATTAATTCCCTAACAGACTTCAATCCAGTAAGTGTAAAATCTCTTTCAAATGCTTTTGATGCCCGGAATAATGTATCTGTGCCATGAATTCTATCAAGAATTCCCAGTACGCCATAACATTGATTGAATCTGCAATTTAAAATATATAATAAATATACTTAATTTTAGTATGAATACTTTGTTAATTGAAAATACTTTAGATGGTGGAAATCATGATTTTCAGGGCTTGGGAAAAGTGGGAAATGATATCCAGAATGTGTGCATAGAGTATTAGTGATTGCCATTGTAACCCATAAGAGTGTGGTTGTTATGTGGGCACCAACTAAAACGGGTCCGAGGAAAACGGGCATGAGATTTGAGAAGAAATGTTCTAATGGATGACAATATGTAGCTGCAATTGCAATAGGTGCTGTCCACTCGTGGTGTTTTTTATGTATATGTTTATACAAAAATTTGCTATGTAGTAATCTGCAAAAATAATAATCATTTATTTCATTTAAATGAAATCACACACATCATTGTGAAAATAGTTTAACCTATGTGAATAATAGAATGCAATTTCTTCCACCATGATGAATACAGCAAGTTGTATAAGAACTACATAGAATGCCGGCAAAATATGAATGTCACTTTTCATCCTAAATTTCATACAATAGTAAGCCAGCAATGTTGTGGAAATGCCTACTAAAAATTGATTAATCAATATTGTTTTCACTGCCTGAAAATATATACATATATGTATTTAGATAAGTATTCATACACTACTAAATAATTACTAATATAAAAAACATACTTTGATCAACTTTTTTCTTTCGAGAGGTTCGTTTGTGCCTGGTTGAGTTTTATATTTTCTCAAATATACCGGTTTGTTGGTTACATCAAAAAATAAAAACATCCCACCGACTGACCAATAGAGCACCGTTGCCCATACAGTTGACCAAACCACCCACAGATAAAAAGGGTCATCACCTGTTTAGAATTTATTTTAATAAAAAGAGATTAATTGAATATTTTAGAAGATTTTCTTACCCGTGACACCTAAAACTTTGTCCCATTGTGACTGCCAAAAATCACCTGAAGCACCCCAAAATCTTTGAAAATGCCTACAAATTAATTATACAATTATTTATTTATTGAAACTACATAAATAGATTAATCATATTACCATGTGATTGAATTTTTGGCGGCTGTAAAAGCAATTAATACTGAACTTATACCTATGAGAACTCTATACAAAATAGACATCCATTTTGAGTTTATTTTTGTATCGATATTGTTGAATGTACCTGAAAATATTCAATAAAAGTTTAAATACAATTCATAAAAGAAAGTAGAACTAGAAATTTATACTTATATATTAATTAAAATACTACTATGCTATAGCAAGTTATAACATAACAACAATGTGTAACACTTTAAATATACGTGTAGATTATAATAATGACCTTTTTATACGCACAATGGAATACTTTCGATAACTACACTCGACGTCTACACACTATAATGTCTTTGTTTACTTTCAAAAGTGTTGATTGGTTTACCTTTAGTGTGTAAAAAATTAAAAAAATCCTACACAAAGTCATTTTAAATTATACATCATTTTTTATGCCACAAAAATAGCAAATGTTTCGGAAAAAAAGAATCCACGTATCAAATATTATTACCTTGAGCAGAACTCGCTAGACTACATTCTTACTACGTAGCATTTTCATACTACTCAATGAAAACTAGTTTCGTATTTCAACATTTAGCTCACATATATTAGTTAAAATAAAGTACTGCTTTTAGAAAGTATACAAAACATTAAATATGTATCCTTAAATCCAAATCCCTGATATTGGTAGAGCAAAAGGAGCCAGTGTGAACACTTTAAATGGCAGTCATTCAATTTGTAAATATACTCGGTGTTCCACTAACGACGGCCACTATAACGGAATAATTTAATATCTAATATTTATCATACAAGAAGATAGCATTGAAAATTCACATCATATAACGTAGATATTTCTACTATAAATAATCGTTTACTAATAACATTGATACTGATAAAAAATTGTGATAGGTACCTATCAGATTTTATTAAAAATATGTGTTAAAATTCAAATTATAAAGTATATAAGTCATTTGATCAAATAATTCTCATTCGTGTTTGCTGAAGAGGATGTTATGCATTCGATTGAATTGTCGACATATAAACGGCATCTGGCAGTCTGTGGGTTTATTTTAATAAATGTATTTATTAAAAAAAATGAAATATGGGTAAAATAAATATTGTTTTACAAAATATATACCCACCTATCTTCAAAGATCATTTGTGGAAGGTCCATATTTGACCTTGAATCAGTCGATCATTCACCTGGGCTAAAAATTCAGTACCTATTTCTTATATTATTATATTACACAAAAATGATTAGATATGCCTTAATTCATAAAAGAAAACCGGTCTCTAAAAGAAAATCGGCATTGTAGTTTTTATCTACTCACAGACACGAATATTCGAATCAATGATAAGAAAAAAATAACCGTTTTCAATTGAAGTCTTAATTCATGTTCGAAACAAAAGATATTCGAGAAGGACGGTAAAATTTTATTTTTAACGATTCGTTAATTTTACTTATTAATAAATCAACAATGATAAGAATTATTTGTTATTTTTACACACATCATCATCATGAGCACATACTCAATTCCCATTATGTAGAAAGTCTTTCTTTCTCTTAGATAATTAGATAGTAATATTATTAACACCAATATTTAGAGCTCGTATAATAGACGAATGTAGACATATTGGATACTCTTTTAATTTATTAACATTATATTTAAATCAGCTTAACTATATGCCAACAACAACTGATAAATATTTTCTTAATAGTTATAATATTATTATAAAGCCTCTAAAATTCATCATAAATCTACTTAATATTCTGAATTATCCATACTTACGAAATGTCCATTTATTTTAGTCACTACACTTCATTATTTGTGATTTCATATCACATTACGATTCTGACGAAATATGATTATTGTTTTGATATGTTGTATATTTACAATTTAAATTAACCTTTTGTTTAACCTTTCGTTTCTTGTCAGCAATATTTAAATGTATTTTTATTTGTTTAGTTAAAATCGTATAATTTTCATGTGTGCTTAGCATTTTAAAATATCTACACAGTGTTGAAAAATATCAATAACAATAATATTTTTCTGTAATTCCATTCAAGTGTTTATCATCACGAAATTTATTATGATTTGAATATGGGTATCTTAATTTAAAGTCACCTGATACCTTTGTTAATTTTTGTGCAATCAATTAATTCGTACAATAATTATTGCACAAAAATGCAGCAAATCGAGAGTTATATATTTTTATATAAATACATAAAAGGAAAATAACTTATTTAATCCCTAAAATTAAGTAAAAAATTTAAGATGACATGAAAAATTAAACCTATTTTGATTTAGCCAGGCTTTTATACTCTTTTAACAATAATAAACAATTTATTTTATCTAAAAAAATAATTGGGGAATTAAACATATTCCAATAGATTATGAATATTATACCAGTGTAGCAGTGTATTTTTTGGGTAAAAAATTGGGAAAAAAATCTCATTGTCGTTGATATCAACAGTTATTTTTTCACAAACGGCTCGAAAAATACGATAATAAAGCGCTCATATGTAAATAGAAATATTTTGCAGCAATAATATATTTTTTTAACTTTTTTCAAAAAATTATTATATATAATAATTTATATTGATCGGTTTTTCCCGCATCTTCAAATATTGTCAAAATTATAGTAATGTTCCCTTGTTTATAATTAACGTATCAGAATTAGGTTTTACTGTTGGTTCTTTTAAAAGTGATGTCATGTATTGTATTATTTCTTATGAAATGAAAGTAAAGGAATTTTCACCATGAATATATTTCTATACAAAAAAGGGCGACATAGTTTGAGTATTTTAATATATATATTTTTTCTTTACTATATTATGGTAATCAGGTTGAAAAACTAAATATAACATACAGTTTATAATTATATTTTTTTATATAAAAACATCAAATACAGTTGGAATAATTGGACACCGAGTTTTTTTTAATATTAAATTTATGATCATCTATACATTGAAATAACAGACATATAATTGAGATTGCATGCGTCTACCATACAAATATTCCACATATTATTCAATCACTTACAATGAAAGCACATAGACCACTTTTGAAAATATTGCGCAAAACAAATAGATTAACTAACATAGAGAATGTAGTGATCTGAAAAAAATTAAAGCATTGTCCAACTTATATTTACTACATAATTTGTTTTCCAATTCACAAAGTATAAGGGGTCTACAGGATGGGGTTAAGTATTTTTACACTGTGTGTAAATCTTTTGTACAAAAGTATTTTTCAGTCAAAAAAAATTTTTTTTTTTATAGTGCATAAATAAAGGGGCTACCTTGTTATTTTCACAACAAAAATATATTTTCAAAAAGATCATATATCTGATTTTCTAGAGAAAACAAAAAGGAAAAATCACAAATAAATAAATTACAATGGTATTCAAACATAAACATGGTACATTTAGATTGATATTTTGGAATTGATGTTGATTATAATTAGTAGGCCTATTTAAAGTGTAAATATTAAATATATTGGTCACACATCTAAGGCGAGAATTGGAAATTGGAAGATTAAAAAATTGCTCAAAGAGCTTGAAGAATCTACATATTAGTATGTAGTAAATTCTATAGTTTTAAATAGTTATCAAGTCTTATTGGAATTTTCAGTAGGATTTAGGAGTAAAAAAGCATACATTCAATAACATCTCACGATTAAACATTTAAAATATTCATTGATATCCTCCAAGTCATTAATATTCATCATCAATTAGGGAATGTACAAAGAAGACGAATTTTTGAACTCTCTCAAATTTATGTTAGCTACAGCTACACTTACAGCTTAGCATATAGAAATATACTTTGTAAAAAGATGAAATTATTATACATATATTTAATCACAAAATTATAGAAACCGTGTAAAGGCCCTTGAAAGTTTTATACATATGTATATATTTATATTGAAAACAGAGGAGACTACTATTTAAAATTTCGATAAATATTGAGCAAATAAATTAACAATATGAAAAATAAATTATAGGAATTTGTTTTAGATTTGAAATAAATATCAAAAAGTTATATATCATAATTAATTCTAGATAATTTAAACCTAGCAAATATTAAAGACATGTTATGAATAGAATCGTCAGTGTATTATAATAAATGTTTGTATAAAATATGAAAATTTAGAAATATCTCACTATTTGAAATGATTTCAATCATTTTTATATATTAGAATGTCTTCTTTTTTTTATTTTAATACATTAAAAAATTTAATAAACGCAAAAAAGTCTGATGTTTGTCTTATGTCTAAACTTTAAGGCACTTAAATAATATACATCATATTAGATAAATTATATTTGGTGGGACATTACTGAAATGCTTGTCGTTAAATTACATAACATATACATATATTCAAGAGTTATATACATATATATTCAAGAGTAATGTTTATATTGTATTGAAAATGTGAAAAAAAATGAATGCCTCTCATTTGTAGAGAATCTGGGATAGTTGGATTTTATTTACACTGATTAAAACATATGAATTATAAAATTAAGTTTTTTCAAACAGATTTGTATAAATTTGTAGAAAACATAAATATATGGTAGTATATTGTATATAAAAATAGATAAATTCGTGAAAGTTACATCAAATAAAGAGTTATGTTGGTAATCAATATTATATCATTTGAAAACTGAGTAAAGCTAATAAGAAAACACATTTCTTAATAAATGTCACTCACTGGAGTATAGATAAATGATTTGAAAAATAATTAAAGAAAAACAAATATTCTTCACTAATTATCAGAGTCGATGTGTTACAAGTGATAATTTAGTTACACTTGTAATATTACAGGAGATATATGTATTTACACATGGGTACATTTATAATACCCATAGTTATTATAATAGAAAACACTGAAATTTTAAAAATATGGACAGTTCATAATGCCGCATTTAAAAGGATTTCAAATTTATTTAATTTACTAGCTGCTTTTGTCAGAGCACAGCCTCTCAACTGGAAAATTGACCAGTGCTTTGTGCATGTTAATTATAGTTTAGTAATACTAAAAATGCTCACAGTGCAACATTATCGAAATTTCTTTTCCGCAACAACAAGAACACATTCATATTGTCTTTACCCTTTACATATACACTTCCTCTCTGTTCAAACTCATATTCTTTTTCTAATATATCAATGCACGCTTCACCGACTTGAATTCTACCATTTACTCCAGTTGAATCCATTCTACTGGCAATATTAACAGCATCACCCCATATATCGTAGTATAGTTTAGTGGTTCCGATAACTCCAGCAGTTACATCTCCGAAATTGTAACCAACTCTTAGGATCAAATTGAATTCGAGGAGATCTCTATTGAAATCATGCACAACTCTTTGCATAGCTATTGCAAAATCCATCAATGCATACAAATGTGCATGAGGATTAGAGTATTCTTGGCGAATTTGAGGATTTAATCCACTCGCTGCCATGAATGTGCTACCGATTGTTTTAATTTTTTCAACTGATTGAAATTCAGGATGCTCTAATAATTCGTCGAAATCCCCGATGAGTTCATTAAGAACTCTCAGATATTCTTTACCACCCAAATAGGATTCATCATACATTTCATTGAAGTTGACTATGCTTGCAAATATGATACCAACGTTTTTGTGATTCTCGGAATATTTTGCTGTATTTTTTAACTGATCAGCCACATGTCTCGGGATGATGTTGTGCAAAAGCCAATCAGCTTGATTGCGCATATTTTGGACACGTATTTTATCTCTATTTGCAACAATATTTCCATAAAAACTCATCCTGTAACTGATTTCGAATTCTCTATTCAATATCCATACTAAAATGATAACAAGTATTACATCTAAATAGATTTCACTAGGGTACATGTAGTATTTATCTGCCAATAATCCAATTTGTGACTGATTACTAATGTTGACAGCTTGTTTTTTTATAAACTCTTCAACGATTTTATCTTTGTCAATTTCTAACTGACCAATCTTTGTTATAACATTATTCATTAATTCACTGTTGTGTTTTTCATTTATAATATGGGTTATATTGTTTATGATTTGAGATGGACTTGACCAGTTATGACTGTGGTCAAAAATAACAGCATTAGTATTAATGCTTTCAGAACAACAGAAAATAGTCGCAGCAATGAAAATTACCCCAGACACTGTGACAAGACAATTTTTCAACCACAGATTTATTTGGGTAAAATTACAGAAATGTAATAAACCAATGCAGAGTAGACAAAAATAATATGATTGATCACCACCTGCCATTATTTTGAAACCAGAATGATTACATGAAAAGTTAACAAGAACCGAAATAATTGGTAAACTAAGAAAAATGCCACCGAAAAAGTGCCACGGATACCATTCAGATAAACGATAAAGTACTTTATGTAATGATCTTTCTTCAATAGGTTTCTGAAAAAATATTTTTGACAAAATTAAGTGCGAATAGAAACACAATCCCAGTGCCGTACTCTGCAATAGTAAAAATATTGTGAATATACTAATCCAAAATCCATTAAAGTCATACAGCATGAAGATGGAAATAGATATGATAATGAATATGAGAGCAGAAACTACTACATCCAAATAGGTATTAAATCTTGATGTTGCTAATGTTGGTGGATAATCAGAATCTCTCTCATCAATTCTGTGAGCTGTGCTTCTGTAGTCACTCTCCATGTCTTTGGATTTAAAAAATAAAGTGAACGGTGAGATCGGAGGTTTGACAAAGTAACTGCAATGAGATTTGGCATTATCCTGAACACACTTTATAAGTTGAAGATCAGATTGCTTGCGTAATTTATAAACACAAGCCTCTGAATGAGCATTATTAATTACACTAGGTCGGGCAAGACTTGATTGACTAGATGTATAATACCCTGAAACACGACGTTGTAACTCTTGAGACGCACCCAATGCAGATTGACTAACCATATATATCTGGCAATTAAAATTAATTTAACACCAAATTAATTACAGAAAGAAAGATGTTGAAAAAAATTTAAATCTTAATTATGCTTACTTGCTGCTGAATGCTAGATCTTCTACTAGTACTTCTTATCCCAGAATCTTTCCTGCTATTTACAGATGGACATAGACTAATTTGATCATCATTCATGATTGGTCTTATGTGTGATATCTTTGGTAAATCTTGTAACTGACTCATAGTTGAGCTTCTTGCTCTACCTGTCTGCATTACCTATTTAAATATGTACATAACTTCATTAAATGCGAACAAAACTAATATTTTTAACGAAAATTATGTAAAACATACTTCTAAATTGCTAGTTCTTCCATACTGCGACCTGTAACTACTACTTCTGGCAAAAGGAGAAACATCACTTCTCGATTGACTGATGTATGACCTAACATCAAGTAAATCAGTGTCATTTGTTGATACATTTGAATTTCGCTGACACAAATAGTCTGGTTGCAATCTGGTGCATTGATCTAAATTAGTCTTAGATGTATCATGTGTTTCAATTACAATAGGTACTTGTTGATATCCATTAGCAGTGGGATTTATACTTCCATCAATATTGACAATATTATCAATATCATTTGGCTTTGAAATTGTTTTATCATTTTCATTTTTCCGCAAAAATTTCGGAACTTTCCAATTTTTTAATTTACTAGTATATTTTCCATAGCTCCCTGAAAACAAAAAAATAAAATGAATATTTTCTTATAATATATTGGGTCTGTTGAGTTGAACTAATGATGATTCCTTACCTACTGATGTGGGACTTTTTGAAGATTCGTCACTGTGCTGTTTACATTTATCACTTTTCTCATCCTCATTCTCCATATCTAATATACTCGGCAAGGAACTAGCTTTTACTTTTAAATGAAAAGGATTGGGAGAAAGATGGTTCGGATTGAGGATTGACGGATTTAATTGATTTTCATTATCATTTAAGAAAAATATATCAGGAGCTAAGGATATGTTTACGCTAGGTGAAAGTGTGTCTGCAACCATCGACTGAGATTCTAAATTTTGAGGTGGAGATATAATTAACTTTAATGGTAAATTATCACCACAGTTTGATAGCCTGTTTTCTTTTAAACAAGGTGATGGTTGTCGCCCTTCAATAAAGTAAGTTTTATGACCTTAAAATAAGAAAATAAGCAATAGATTATGTTTTTTTTTTTTTTATTAATACATACCAAATACATCTTCGCCTTCTTCCAGTATGTAATCTGTGAGAAAGCGGCTTGTCTCTTCAGATATATGAACACGTCCAGGTTTTCCTGTCGATTCCATTTTATTGGCAAGGGTCACATCATTGCTCCAAACATCAAATTTAAATCTTTTTGTACCAACGATGCCACACAGAACTGTACCTGTATGAACACCTACTCTCATATTCACACCTTCACCTCTTTGTTCATCAAAATACTTTATCGCCATAATCATACCTAAAAAGAAATATTATTTATATCTTGTATATCAAATAGATAAAAATAAATAAGAAAATACACACCTAAGCCCATTTCCACACAGCATTTGGCGTGATCAGAGCGAGGTTCTGGGCATCCTGATACACAATAGTAACAGTCTCCAAGAGTTGAAATTTTTTCACAATTATGCATTTGGCAGAGATCATCAAAGCGTTCAAAGAGATCATTTAAAATATTGACCAATTCCTCAGCAGTTTTATTGCTAGACATTTTGGTAAATCCAACAATATCGGCAAATAATATACTGACATTTTCCATACAGTGCATATTAAATGGTCGAAATAACGATTTCAAATCTGATGCTCCTGGGTTTGAATTTCTGGGGAAAATACTATTATTTCTTTTGAGACTGTTTTCAGATTCAATGCCTGTTTCGGACATTAACCAATCTGCGACTTTGGGTGGCATTACTGAATGTATCATTTTTTCCTTTAATAATTTTTCCATTTCTAATTGTTTCCTGACTAGTAAACTCTGTCCGATCTTCATAAAGGTTCCTCTCATTCTCACAATGGTCATCAATAATATGTGAACACCAATTATGTGCACACAAATGTGTAATAATGATCTGACAATCAAACCTGAGGTAATGATTTGATCACTTTGATTATGTTTTAGAATGTTGATTGTTTCAAAGCTTATTGAATAGGTTGAAGTTAGCCCGACTGATAAGTATAATGGTAGAGGTATCATTGTGTAAATGATTAGTACAATTTCCATGCAGATAGAAAAATGACCCGCTTGGCTGATATCTCCGATAAAATGAATGTCTTTTAATGTTATATATTCAAAGCATCCAATTAGTGTAAGACTCATTACACACAGAAGAATTGTTGTAAGGATTGATATTTTTATCATATGAATACGATACGCTTCCAAAAATGTAATCAGTAATATCAATAATGTAAGTAAGAACACGGCAGAAAATATTGTGCACATAAGTGGCCATTTCAACTCAAATCCATGTGTTCCAAATGTGAAAAAATACACGATCCAACTTATTGAAAATACTAAAATATAAAGCAAAGCAAATCTGAAATAAAGTAAAAAATAGCATTAAATTTTATTGAATTTATTTTTCTATACTTTGTGTGAAAAAATGATTACCTGAATCTCAGTCTAATTTGTGGGAAAGAACTGGCTTTATACTGTTCTTCGAGTATTTCTGAATCAAACTTCGGATCCAGGAATGCCGTGGGAGAGGAGCGCTCAAAGGGTACGGGCACCGTGAGTCCACAGCAACTGGATCTTCTCCTGGATCCGGCTCCAGCCGCAACGCAGATTTGCAAGTGTTCTTCCTCATCTTCAGGCAAGCTACCGTGTTTGCTGAAGCTTACCGACGAGGATCTATTTTTATCATCACACATCTTCGTAGCGCTCCTTCGACCTTATATATGAATCCATGTTGTTCTGCAGCTGTCAAAGATTGTACTCGTTACTATGAACCACTAACATTAACGAACCATTGATATTATGAAGTGCTATAGGATAATATGTCGACGAGCTTCACCTGCTGGAGGAAGATGGACTAAATGAATCTATTCGAAGACTTGGACTAAGAACAGATGACAGTGACAGGTGACAGATGTCTCACTGTATATCGCATATTCTGATGGATCATCAAAGATCACACAATAGAACACAACACGAGTTCTTATCAAATATTCACTGTTTATTATCAGTATATTATTACTATTATTATTATACTCGGATCTAATTGCACTATAATATTTTACTTATAAAATAAACAAACCTGGGAGTAGTCAAGTGTCCAAAGGTTGGTGTTGCCATTTATTGATAAATTTTCCGTAGTGCTATTGATATCTGTCAAATGTATGTATACTATTACATTTTCTCCATACGCTGAGTATTTTCCTATCAAAAGAGTGAACTATTCACATAATTATTAAATTTAAACCTAAATTTGAAGTTATGGGAATATTTTGTTTTGATTTTAATGTATTTTTTTCAAATTATTGAAACTCATTTTTTAAAAACAAATTTGAATTGCTGTTTGTAAGATCACTCTTATATTATCAAAGACATAGTCTATAACCTGGACCTGAAGGTGGGTTATGGGTTAATTTTAAGTATTAGTATTTAAATTAATGGCTATGTTATTAATCTCAATATAACCAATACAATCTGTATTCAGATTGTATTGGTTATATTGAGAGAATATTCAGAATATTGTATTACATTGGAATATGTCTAGTTGTATTAACGGTTTAAACAATGCGTTACGGGCACCCATACACTTATTACCAGCACAACCTATTGCTTAACTTTATCGATCGAAAGTAGGATATTAGCACACTAAAAAAAAAACAATTTTATCCATGCAAATTAACGATGAATATAATGTGTTAAATAGTTTATTTTCAACTATTAGATACATCTAAATAATTTATTAACAAAGATATATTTTTAATAGCGAAATTATTCTATTGAATATGAATGCGCAAAGCTCTTATTGTAATTATTAAATAATATTAATCTTCCGTTTTCCAGCCATATCAATTTGTATCGTGCATCCGATTCGTTCTTCATAATGGCTCTGACGAGAAAGCTTTTGCCTCGATATTTTTAACCAATGAAAAAAATAATGAAAATGATTGAATAGGAATTCGTGTGGGATCATTATGAAAAAAAAATCGTATATGTGTCATCAGAAATCGATATTTCAATGACTTAATGAGTGTATGGGAGGGTCTGTCCACTTAAAGTCTTCTTGGTAAGAAACATAGACGACCCAGTAGAAGAGATTGAGGAAACCAAAAGAAGCTGGAAACAAAATTCTCGCTGCTCTATCGATGTGTGATACACTATTTATATGTCGATTGGCACCATGTTTTCCATTCTCTAAAAAATAAATATTTTAGGAAAATATAGACACAAGATGCTTGATATGCGCGTGTATATTTATTGTTGTGATTGACTACGAACCTGCCTCTCTCTGTCGTTGTCTCCTAAAACTATCGTTTCCCATCAAACAATAAACAAATTGTCTCCATTGTGGAACTCGACGTTCAGTTTGGGTAGTTCTTTCCATTGTGAGCCTAACTGAGGAAATGGGAATCGTGTGTGCGGTAGTGGATTGGCGTCGAGAAGAGACCACTATGGGGCTTGATAATCCATTAGACGTATTCGACTCCTTTAAATAAAATATGAATTAAAATAGAATCAATATACACGAAGTCAATATTATTTACAATTGTTGAAGGTCGGGCCAAATTGCTACTTCTTCGTCTGGCGGCCAATTGTCTCGCGGCAAAGGGATCACCGCCAGTTTCTTCAATCAGTTCTTCCCATTCGTCATCTTCAATTGGGATTTCTCCCGATCCGACCTTAAATATTAAACGATTAAAATATGCTACAAAAATAGTGAAATACGCTGTTTGAATACCTTTGTAAAATAATGCACTCCGGCGAATTCCAACAAAGTAGCTATGCAATATCCAAAACTCATAAGCAAGAACCAATCAAGTGCGGTTGCATATCTCACTTTAGGAAGATCAGTTCTTGAATCTAGACTAATTGTGGATAAAGTCAACACAGTAGTTATGCCAAGTCCAACTCTATCCGAAGTAGCTTCTCTGTGTATCCAAAAAGATACCCAAGATAAAACGACAATCAAAATACAAGGGACGTACACTTGAATGAGAAAATATCCCGTATGCCTTGATAGATTGAACGAAACTTGAAGCACAGAAAAATCTCCTAAAAATTATTCAAATTAACAATTTAAGTAATAATAAAAATTGTTTTAATTACCTTCTCGTCGTGTGAATGTGAAATTTCTGTATGGAAAACTTATTAGATCGAATTGAGAAAGAGTCATACCAGGAACAAAAGTTACACTATCTGCATTTTGCCACTGATAAACCAATTGTTGATTTGTATAGGCATCTACAAACAATAACGTTAAATATTTTGAGTTAAGACTTAAAGTAAGAAAAGACTTACAACTTCCCAATATAAGAGGACAAGACTGGCGATCCATGGGAAAGTTTCTTAACTCCATCGGACATTTTGCCTTTATAGTGAGTCTGCAAAGATCACATCGTATAAATTAGAAATATACCCAATGTTCCAAAGACGTTAATAATATAATCCTTTAATCTCATTGATTTTCAAATTAGGCGATAATTTGGAAGATTTTCGATCTTAGTATAGCGATTAATTTAGCTTAATGCTGTCGTATAATTGTAAAATTATCAGGCTTACCTCATTGAGTATAATATATCACCATCCTGATTTATTCTGAGTAATTTGTTCGGTACAGTAATCGTGTGGACATAAGAATGTTTGCCATTATAGAAGTATGTATCAGGTCGCCATATCCTTTCTAACATTTTTATGGACAAAGATAAGGATTTTATGGGTCCTAAGAAGCTAAGGCGAGCATCCCTCCAATACTGACGAAAGTAGCAGTCCATTGAATAATCCTTGGCGATTTAAAAAAAAGTGAATATATACATATTTTAAATATTTATAAAAATGGCACTTACCATATCTAATTCCGAAACTGGTCCCATACTTCGTATTAGAATATTAGTTTGAACTACGGTTGGGAAACCTAAAGTAATTACATTATTTAAATAAAGGTGTGTACATCAAATGTTTTTTTATGATAAGAAGTGAGCGGATATTCATTTGAATATTAAAAGATATAAGGTTGGTACTTATACCGTTGTGTAGTATGATAATTAGAGTTTACCTTTGCCGTGAGTGGGAAGTTGAGAATTTTCATAATTTTTCAGCAAGTTTTCCAGCAAATTCGTAATATTCTTCGACACCATATCGTTTAAGGGACTTCTCTTTATCTCGAATTTAGTTTGCGGACTATTGAAACTGTTCTCGATCACATTCGATGTGGAATTGATGGAAGTCCAATCCCAGTTAAGAATCGTTTCTGTTTTCTTCGGTAGCATGTTGACTGATTTCTTGGTTTCAAATTTTACAAAGCTGAGGACTGTCGCGTTGTCGTCTTCTTCCATTTTGAAACCCTCGGTAGAATCGTCGACGAGGGGATTTTTTTGCCACAGAACCAATTCCGAGTTTCGTCTAACCAGATTGACTAACTGATGTTGTGTCTCGTTGATAGAAATTGAATTCGTTGTATTCGGAGGTAGTTGAATAGTGTCTGAGGTTATATTGAACATAAAGTCATCTACTTGAGTATGTGTCTTCATGGAAGTTACATAGTATGCAGTCACACTTATAACCAACCTGAAAAAATACTCTAATTTAAAATTTCTTTTATAGTAATTTATATAGTATAAAGTGTTTATTCGTAGTGTAATATAATCCATCATCCATTTTTTTTATAATATTACATATTCTATTATCTTTCCATAGATCGTTTCATTATATGTACCAAAGGCCCGCTGATTGAAAATTACGATATATCAACATTGCTGTGTATTAAAAAAGGTTAGTTCACTTATTATTACTAAATCAATGGTTATGGGTTTTTATTTTTTCCCATACTTTCTATAATTTAATACTATTATTCATGTAAACTTTAAATAGAACATTCTCATGTTAGTTATGGGTAAAAAATCAAGTCTATTTCCAAGTATGTATTGTTCTATCAATAATTGTAAAAAATTACATAATAAAGAAATTGTAATATATATTTCAATGGATGTATTTTCTTTAGGTGTATAAATTTACTAGTTGTTGATAATTTGCGTAAGTTGTACGTTTATTAAAATTTTTAGAGCTATACATATTTTTATTATTAATTCCGATCTCCCAGATTTTTTTTTTTAATTCAAGTAGAATTCGATCTTATGATAGCATTTGTAACAACGAGCCTTATATATTTATATACAGGGTGTACTTGAAATACCTGAGAATATTTTAGGTTAAGTGGAAGATTTTTTTTTAATAAAAATTTATTAATTAAAAATTTAAAAAAATATCGAAAATAATAATAGTTCTTTTGGAACCGAGTTTGGACCACTATCTTGGAATCAGCTATTTCTATGAAGTACTCAGTTATTAATTTTACGCGTGTATTGTGTAAATAGTAGTTTTTTATATATTGAATTTTTTTTTTCTCTTATTCTTGCGATACCCTACCACCCCTTGAAATATTCTCAGTTAATTTAAGTCCACCCTGTATATACGCCCCTCGGTGCTTTTAGAGAAGGTTTTTTTTTACAAATTATGGTTTTTAGACCCAACAACGTGTTAAGTCATTTTCTGTCATTGGTGTTATCTATTACTAGTTACACAGGACAGATAGTACGACAGATTAGTTTACTTAATAATCGTCTCTGTATTTACCTTACATTCTAGGAAATCAGAATAAACCTAGATCAAGATTTTATTAATATTATTCACAAATCCCTCAGTCGTAATAAATGTTATTTATTTATTTTTTACTTGAGCTGGATTTGTTCCCATGACCACAGTAAGTATTTGTAGCCACGCGCTTTATTAAAAGTAATAAAATTTCCGACCTATATTTGAATCCCTTGGGTATATCTTTGAACATGCTATATGCATAAGTTTCGTTAGGTTAAAAATTTATAGTTTCACATTTTTGAGGTGTTGGTGAAGGTGCTAAAGTCATTTTCAGTGTTGAAAGGAAGTTTTGAAGCGGGAAAGCTTTCCTTGGCGGAAGTAATCCGACTACAGTGCATAGCCTCCTCATACGATTTGTACCAACAGGCTACATTAGAGTGCTACTCTCTGTCAAAACTGAGGATAAATTTAAATATATCATCGCTATATTTATCTAAACACTTTGCTGCAAATTGGGAAAGCCTATAAGTCAATATTCAAACTAACAAGTAGTATAAAAACACGAATTTTGAAGTATAAAATGGTTATATCAATGTACTTTCCCATACTGTATATTTGAAACAAATATCACTCTGAATGAGAATCTGTTTGGGACGACGAGATATATAGATTTTATTGATGGAAAACGTATACATACATAATGTACTTTTTTTAAAGCAATTTATTAAAGCAAAGTTTTCTTAAGTTATATTTAATTTCCCCTTTAGATATTATGAATCAACGTGGAGAGTTGTTTTAACAAGTTGTCAGATTTTCATGATAATTTGAATACCAGTATGGGCCTGTATAAACAGTACAATTTAATTAAAACTTTATTGAAATGATTTGACGTGTGAATATGGATTCATATTCCTTCAATAAAATCAATCTGATTAAATCAACAAATATATGGATGCGATTGTTTCAACTTTTATTCCCAATTATTATTGTTGCCCCATGGAGTGTGTAGGTCCATGATTAGTGCAGGAGTTGTTGTAATGATAGAGGAGTAACTGGCCATTGTATTTATTTTATTCTATTTCGCACATTTTTGAACAAGAGAATGAAAATTCTAGTTCATACGTACAAAACGAAAGTGAGGAAGAAGAACCAGAAGAAATACCCAATACCTTAACATTAAAAAACTTGAACGAAGCTTGAGAAATTTATAAATATTATAGAAGAATGTGACCCAAATGGAGAACGCATATCTAAAGTGCGTAGAGAGATCCATAATAGCACTGCGTGTTACAGAACTCTATATGAAGAAAAGAAAAAAAATAAAATAAAAAACAAAAAAACTCTTGACAATTTCATTAAAAATATATAATTTCAATTTAATATGTACTAGGAGTAATTTTTGACAAATAAAATTTTTGAGGTATATACAATCTTTGGTGTTTTTTTTTCTTCCCTCTACTTTCGAACATTTAACTTTCGCATACATTTTCAGGAACCAATTATGTGCGAAAGTCGAGGTTCGCCTGTATGCGCTGTCCAGCAGCCCTATAATATATTTTTTTTAATTTTAGGATCATGGGGCCCACTGCTATGGCAAGGGGGGGTCTCTTGAATGGGATTAATAAATTAAAATTAAAATAGATTATTTTGTCAACCCAGATTTTTTTGCGGGCGCCCATGTTGAGGATATTTCTGTTTATGAATTATAACGACTTATTTATGTCGGGGTGTATCAACTCTTGTTTGTCTGAAATCATGGAAATCATATAATATGATGGAGAATGATAAAGATGTCTGGTTCATTTACATGTCTGTGAAATCTCGCTAACTCGAATGTCGTCTCGAATGAAGCGTAACTAGGTCGAAGGTAAATTAACTTCCGCACAACTTCAAATTGGGGATCTGACAAACAATAAGGACTTTTGTTATTGCACTAATTAGCATGTTAGAAAAATCCACTGGCGTTATGTTAACACAAAAAGTACAGTCAGGCTGCAAAATGGTCCTCTCACCAGTTTAATTGGTTTTTATTTCCCAAGCTGCGGAACTATAAATCCTTGTTAATTATACAACGTTCTTGTCGTCGCCACTTGACAAAGCGTCTGAATTAAAATTAAACTAATTGATATATACAGCCGCTGGCTAACATACAAAAGATGCATTTGAGATCAACAAGTTCCATTGCTAATTAGTTCAAATGAAAAGAGCTTTTTGTTGTGACAAATTTAATGTATTTGAAAAGAATGTCTATATTGACAAACTCACGCATTTCTCCATGAATTGATATCAGATTACGCGGCTGAGTGAAGAATCTCGTAATTGAATCTGTCAATCTTCTTGTTTTTCAAATAAATGAGTCGAAAAATCTAAGACGCACATCTTCCACATATTCATTTGGAGTGACTCGGTACTAATGTGTGAACTTATAAGCCACACCCGTCTCCTAATAAAATTACGATGTATCCGAACACCCTCGACATCTTCACGAGCTTCTCGGTGCTGTCTCTCGAGTACCACCCGAGGGTTTAAGGATTACTTGCTGATTGAAAAATATTTCTAATAGTAGCTCAATGTCGACTTTCTGTAATATAATCCAAAGTTTGTTTTAGATTAGATAGAATATAAGTTTTGTCCCTGAGAGTACACGGCGTTGCCACAAACAAGAGGCAGATTAATTTCACGGCAATGTAGCGTCTGACGGGGTAAACGGTGCTGATAATTGACTTTTACACAATTACACTGAACAAACTTACTTTGCCTCTACCAGATAGCTACCCCTAAAGTCTGGATGCAAGAGATATGAGTCTTCACATTTTAAAAAATATCGTAAAAACATGTTGTACCAATAACGTTAATGCTAAATATATATATACCTACCGATATTGAATAAACACAATCAAATTAGATTACTATAAACACGAAAAAATATTTAAAAAACCATACAATTTCTCAATTTGATAGCGAACTCTACGCGTACTGGAGTTTCATATATTTTCACCCGTTGACAGTTCGACGCGAACGGGTTTCGCGTTCTGTTTGAGCGGGATTTAAAGCCTTTCTATTATGCTATCATGGCATTTAAAAAAAATATATATATTGATGGATTTCATGAAGTACTTTTACCGAATTAAATAATTTATTATAATATTCTTGTTTGTTCATTTGTTTATGGAACTTAATTTAAATTGTTTTGGACCAAAGTGTTGCCATAAGCATAAACCTGTCTTCTGAGTACTCGTTTTTTGATATATTTAAATGTATACATAGTACAATTCTAACATTACACGTATAATTATGTAAAAGGACGTTAAATATACGTATAGTGAATATTACCATTCAGTTGGGTGGTAAGAAATAAGCATAAAAATGCTTCTTAGGTTAATCTGTTTGACTTTTGCCAATCATTAGCAAAAAAAGGTTTCGAAGCTGTAGCCATTTCATTGTCCGTAAATTCATATTTTTTATTAAAAAATATTAATATGCAATAAAATTCGGGCTTCTTTGATATTGAATTTCATGGTGAAATACGTTTCATATTAGATATTTGCCTTTGGGGAGAATGTTGTAAGATGCCATGATGTAACAGGAACTTCACCATTGTTCCACCGAGTTTGACTCCATGCAAATCACTTTCCGTGAATATGTAATGAGGTGATTTAACTGGCCTGGATTTAGATTTACAAATAATCAAGTGATTAAAATAGTATATTGTCATTTAAATGATACTGTCATGTGGATAAGTGTAATCTAAAAAATCATCAGGTGTACGCAGTTGTAGCAAATCTGTTGAAGTGATTATCTCCCGAACTAAAACGACATTCTTGTGTGGGAAATTCAGGAGGGTCTGGTCTTTGTGCTTGGTATCGTTTGATGAAGTTTTCAGGGGAATCCGTCCTGGAACGTTATTCAGATGCTAGCGGTAGTCATAATCGTATGGCAAAGGAATTCCGCACCCCCGGCCACTGTTTGTACGGGATTAATCAAATGTTTGACGAATTTTTAAATAAAAGAAGGAGAGACACGTATCGATTTTCACAATAAAGTCCCAATTTGGACGCCCTTGTTCAGCTTTTTTGTGTTCGGCCCCTCAACGGTCCTCGTCTCATCAAAGCGGATCGGGTATTATGAATTTTCACTTATCAAACCCACTCATCCTCTTTTCTTTTCCATTGAAATAATACGTTTCGCATTCATACCTATAATTAGTCGAATTTCATTAAAAATCCACTCAGCTTAGTTTATTTTTATACGCATTCATGCCAAGCAAAATATTACTCTAATATTTTAAGATAAGTTTTGTTTGGCTGGTTTTAAAAATGTTCGTGGACCACCAAATAAATTGAATGAATTCTTAAATTTAAATAATACGTTATTGAGTAATAGATTTTCCTATAAAATAAGCTAACTTTCACATATAAAATAACTTAATATAATAAAAATAGATGACAAAATTCAAACACATTTTCCCAACAGACCAGCTGGTGTGTGGATATTTTTCGCATATTAAATAGGAGGCCGAAAGTCAAGGTAATTTCCATAAAGGAAAAAATGGCTGGGAATTCAGAACACAATATATCAAATTCAATAAATATTTTATGTTCACGCGTTTATGTACGGATGAATAGAATGAAGAGAAAACTCGAAGACGACATGACAATTTTCGGTAGAAAAAAACGATAGTCTTTTATGTTTGATTTATTGTCGTTGCTTTATAATTTATACGCTACACTTGTCTTCCAATACCTTGCCAACCTTACCTATCGAAAAATAATATTTTATCGTTGTTTTATATCAACAAATATCGACATTCATGTGATTCTTCCAAGTGAAACCAATATCTTAGATATTCGAAAATAAAAGAAACCGTTTAGTGAAAAATTTCTCAACAAAAGAATTCTTATATTATGGTAATACATATTGTGTTTCTTATATTACTCTCTATTTTATAAAAAAATCTAGTAATAATATAGGTTTTTACTTATTATGAGGGCACAAATAATTTTTAAGCTAGAACTTTTCTGCAATATTTTAATCAGAAAATTTACACAATAGTTTATATACTATATTTAGTTTTAATTTACGTTAAAAGTTTAAAGCATATGATAAAATAAATAGCTTATTATCCATAATGGTTATAAAGCAACATTGCACTGGAAATTTCATGAAGTTTTTTGCTTTAAACTTTTTCCCCGCGATTTGAAATATGAAATAATGTACTTACAAGATCGGCAGGGTCTTCATAGTTGTTGCAGTGATTTAATATTTTAAAAGTAAGACTGCAAAAGTTTGGTGAGGTCCGCAGGCTTTCATTTGGTCGATAGGCAATGGCGACAATAATTTGTGTTGTATTTTGAACAGTTGCAGAGGGTTGGACTTCGGGCGGGGTGAACTACCCCCACTAGATCTGATGATCATGCGCCCTCAACATTCCCTTTCCTTCCCACCGCAACTTTTTAACGAGACAACTTTGCATTTTAAGTCGAAATTATTCTCAAAAAATTCACACTGAAACCAATCGGATAAAGATCGGGTTTGAATACCATTTAAGGTTCATTTTATAAATGTGTGGATTAAATTTCACACTTGATCAGTACGTCAGTTATGTTCAGAGATTACTCACCATAGACCGTGATTGGTCTCACCGCAAAACTATAACATAATATTATATTAAGATACCACTAATCACAGACGTTCGCAATAAGTAAGTTCTCCTCTGCGCGTGTATACGTAATTTTCTTAATTAATTTAAATTGATTTTTAACTGCTACATTCAATTATAAAAGCTCAGTTAGGCGTTAAATAAATAAAAAAAATGTTATGTAGTCTTCTTAAATAATAAAAAAATATAATAATATCTATCTATGTTGTATTTAAAAAATGAAAGTTCTACCTAAATAATTTAAGTAAAACTCATTTTATAAATAGATTATATTACATTGATCACAATATACATATGAAAAGAGAAATATTCAATTATTGACTCAACTTGTACCAATTTTAGTTTTAATTATTTTAAATGTAATATAATATACAATAATTGCTTTGATACAATACATAATAAGAATGAAATAAAGCCTACAGACATGGTCTTTTTACTTATTTTAACACGAGGATAATTAATTTGAAAAATAAATTTTATTAAAATAATCATTATAATATATGGGAAAAATACAAGAACCCATTTGTGACAACTTGTACCAATAAAATTGAAAATATTTGTATGTGGAAAATCAAAATAATTTGATTGTATTTAAAAATACAAGAAATCTGTACAATTTGTATTTAATCAATTAGAATGTTTGTTTAAAATATAAGTCCGTTTGTATAAAAAAAACAGGTGTCAGATTCTGTCATTAGGTGCTCTTCTCAAATTTTGTATGGAATATTTCCTTCGCTGGAATTTCAAGAACATTTTGTGTTTTTCAACAGAATGTTTAATAAATTTTAAATAATTGTATGATATATTTACTTTAAGGTGTGGTTGATAAAATGATGGATTTTTATATAAATTGTGAAATCTCATATCGTTATGTATATGGTGTGTGAAAAATATTTGAGGAAAACGAAAAATCCATCAGGTTTGTGGTTTAGAGACTCAAAATACATTTTGCTACCACAAACACGATGCATCCAAGCAGATTGCTTTTACTATAACTATAATGCACTTTTATAGTATGAAATAGGAAACCAAGATCAAACACATCTATCAAAGAAATCACTTAGAGTATATACCCTTCCGCTTAATGTTATCCGTACAAATAATTTTTAGTACATCATCAAAAATAAGAATAAACCAGCAGTCGTGACGTAGCTTAAATAATACAGATTTTTTTAGGAAAATAATATGTATGCAGGGAGATATTTTAAATTGGTTTTGATGGGGAATCAGTATGGAAAGACTGGTTCATAATATTATGTATTGACTTGTAAGGGTGATGTCAAATAAGGCGAGCACATCGCATCCATCAACTTAACAAACACCAAGTATAAACATTTTAGCAGTCTGATTCCTTCTACAAAAACATCAAGATTTTCATATAACAACGGTGTTGCCTTTCAAAATACAGCCTCAGCCTCCGCTTTGTCTATTTCGCTTTTTAACCTCTTGGAAATCCGATACATTTTTTCAGACAAAATACAATCATTACGAAAAATACACCCAATATTATGTATATGAATACGTTTTTTGACCTTCAGCTTTACTGTAATTACATGATGATATATAAAAAAACGATCAAATTTGATCGAGGGCATATCTTGAGATATCCACGAAAGATGGATGAGTTGTACACACTGATTTGAAGAATTGATTAGAAGCCATATTTCGTTGGCTTGCCGATTTGATCAGTCTGTGTTTCCGTCAACCATAATGTTTCCCAGATGTTCACTTAAGTGTGTTTGTCTTATGTGATGTTGATTTATTAGAGTTGGAATACAATAAATGCAATTAATTTTAATATAATACAGTTTGCGATTCAATATAAGAAGCGCGGATGGTAGACCATAAGGAAACTTATCGATTATCAAGATTCGTGAATATTCAAATTCTATTTATAAAATTCACAAAGGGAGGCAAAAGTATGCAAAGCGAGTCTGCATTTTAAAAGGACCTCTCGAAACATTCAGCTCATTCATTTCAATGCCCACGCATTCTTTTTATTAAAAACAAAATGTGTGTAAAATTTCATGGTCTCATGGCTATAATTTCTACGGGTGATATAAGTCTGTCGATGAATAGAATCGGAGAGAAGCGAATAGTGCAAACGTCATGAAAAAATGAGGCAACGACGACGAAATCAGTAGTAGGATGAGGAAAAATAGAGGCTTTGTGGTCGAAGAAGAGCTTTCGAGGGTTCTTCATCTGCGAGCCGTGCCCCCGTTACTGGCCCTTCTGCATATTATCCACACCCCATTCATGCACCACATCACACTATTAATCATATATTATATTATATCGACTGGAATAATATCTCTAATTTCACGAAATACTCATTAACTCGTGGCTTTATACCTAACAATAACAATAATCAAATGAAGGAACGGTGAAATGATTTTCAATGAAATTTTGCTTACTGTATTATTAATCTGCTATAGTATAATAGTATATAACTGGGTAATACGTTTTTACAAATTGTGAATATAACTAGAAAAAAACAATGTTTAATACTCTATGAAAAACAAAGGCCCGTATAGACATCCATCGAACTGAATATTGTAATCCAATTAATCAATATTGCCAATAGAAACTGTTATGTCAGCCATATTTTATAGATCCGAAATTTTTATTTGGGATTTATCAGAATATGTATATATACTTAATATTAAATTAATTCAATTCATGTTTTTCCGCCTTTCATTATAAAAAGCTGCTATCAATTCGCATAATGATGAAATAAAAGCTTACAGTTTCAATCTGTATATTTTTTTTACAAATAACGGAAAAAAATCCAATACTTAAAAGTCCAGCCTATATGAGGATTTATTTATTTATTTCCGATAGACTTTTTGGGAAGGTTTTTGATAATTTTTGTTTTGTTTAGACACAAAATTGTTTTAATTAATTATCTGTTTTTACCATACATTCCAGGAAATCAGAGTAAACCTGAATCAAGGCGATTGATCGGGATTTTATTATTATTATTCCCAATATCCTAGTTTTTTTAAATTCAGCAGGATTTGAACCCATAACCATAGTATCTGTAGCCATAATATGCTTTATTCCCTGAGCTATTATTATTTTATTTCAACTCTCTGATATTTACACAATACATCTCCAGTTACTTATTTAATTAGTATTATTATGTTATAAGATCGTTCTGTTAATATCCGAAAATTCATTTTACCACATGATAAATTTGTATGCTCTATGATTGAAATATGTTTTTAAGTAATGAACTTTCATATAAAGATATTTTATCTTTTATTTATTTCACTGCCTAAAAACAACTCCGTGCTATACTAAAAAACCCTTACACTATTGATTTTATATATCGGTAAAATGAATTTATTGTGATTTGAACAAATGGCGGGCTGTTTTACCGACCGAGGGTGTGTTTAGTTATCATCCCAGTCACTAGGGGATGGAAGGCTTCAATAGAAATACGGAGGCTGTATTAAAGTTCCACCCCATCCACGGAGCATGCGCGCACAGTTCTTCGTGCTGAGCTTTTGAAGTGAACCTACCATCTCGGCGAAGCTCTCTCTCTTATTCAGCTACAAAAAGATCGTTCCACAGTCGTAGTATTTTAAACCTACGCCAGACAACCAGGATAAAGCCCGGACATGACGGAAAGTGAACAGTGAATATGGACACCAAGATCGGCGAAATAATCGCCACTGCTCATCACCAGGAACACTCCAATAATGGAATATACGTGAACGAGGATGCGAAGATGAAGGGCGGCGCCTCGGTGCGTCGGTGACCCCTTCACAGTTATCTCATTTCGCGGCTAAAACTCCGCGAAATGGGAAACTCTAAATATAGAGGAAAAAATATGCACGAAGGAAATCCTGGGACTTCTTATAAAACAGCATTTTACGTGTTGGTGATCTTCCTCTGCGGCCTCAGATATGTCAGGTAATATTAACAAACATTACATCTAAACCTGTTCACTACAACTAATTGTATTTCAGCTGCTCTCAAAGAGCTCTTGTTTCGGATCGGCTGGAAAATGTTACGCAAACGATTTCGAGAATTTTAGAAGGATACGACATCAGATTGAGACCTAATTTTGGAGGTGCGTAATTTTTATTTAAGCTTATTATCATCTTAAATGGACATTTAATTGAATTTGCGAACGTATTTCAGGTGACCCACTTTTCGTTGGGATGGACCTCACAATTGCCAGCTTCGATGCTATTTCAGAAGTAAATATGGTAAGTTAATTCATAATTAAGATGAAAAAAATCAACATTTACCATTAAATATGTTTCTCTTAAAAACAACCCGATGATATACTTAAAAAAATGTTTTTTTAAGATATCCCCGTTCAACGGTATACATTGCGTGTTGAGAAGAGATAGATTTAGTATTTTAGTTATTATATCTTTCCACTTTCTATAAAACACTATTTCATTTCTATATGAAAGGATTGGTAAATATAGCTAAAGCTTTGATCAAACACTCTTGCTCATCAATCACGGATCTGTCGTTCGAGCATTTCCTTTCTTAACTCTTTCATAACTTTAGGCTTTCGCTTTGATCTATAAACCACATAGCTTTTTACAGAATGGCGACAACTGTGTCAAGTTATAAATCTTATCGACACACTTTCGATATTAAAATAAAATGTTTATTTATTTTATGAAGTGTTTACTTGAAATAAATTGTCTTTGGGATCGAAACGCGCTTACGCCGGGAATGCCTGTTCTAAAAAAAATATTTCAATCAATGGCTACTTAAAATTATGATAAACTCAATAAGCATATAACTACATTATTAAAATATTTTATTAGCCGTCAAATCTCGTGGTGAATTATAAAAAAACACTCCATCGGTTACGAATTATGTATGAAGCAATTCTGACATCAAATAATTTTAACGTTACATTCTATAAATATCATTTTATTAGAAGCAATAATATCTTTTTCATCAATTTATTGAAAAATGATTTAATTTATTGCGTTAAAAAACGTATAAAAATTGATAAAGGACATTAAACATTTAAAAAAAGGAATAAATAATTTGTTAGTTAGAATTTTTAATGCGTGAATTCATGAATACATTTTTTTTATATTGATTAAAAGATACTTTGAAAAACAGTTATTCTATAATAACAATAATCTAATATATCCATTTTTTGTAATTATATATAAATTTTTAATGATTTTTATTTTCATTTGGATACGATTACATTGTAATACTCTCACCATATATTATATATTTCGTATGTACGATATAATTTTCTCATACAACACGCGTTTTGAATGTAAAACGAAGAACATATCGTTTTGTTTTGTCTGAATCCTCGGCAAATTAGTTATTACGCAGCCATATTTAAGAATGTATATTTAGTATATACTGAACTTTAATAAAGCCAATTTGCTAAGACTGATTCTATTTCAAGATTAATTTACATTCGCACAATTGACTGTGTTAGTGAAGGCACTAACATTTATTTTCATTAGTTTCCATGCAAAGCACATAAATACTAAATTTGAATTCTACTCGTAATAATTAGTATGATGAGAAAGAAGATTTGTTTTCTAATCGGCTTGGTTTACACCGCGTTACAATTTATTCTACAAATATATGAAAAAACAATGAGTTGGTTGTATTTCGCACTTAAAAAAAACAAAAAACGTGTTATTTCAAAAACAAGATTTTACAGGACAGGACAGTATTGAAAAATCTTCTTCTTTTATCATCATTATCGCATTAAAAATACCATATTTTTTGGAACGTAGAATAAGATACAATGATTTAAAAAGAGGTAAAAACAAAATAACACGTTGTCGTTTTAAAGGTACGATCGATTATCTTTCTACCTTGTTCGAGGAATTGTTATATTGTCAATTTTTATACTCTTTAATAAAACCATAAATTGTTAAGCTTGTACAAAAATGAAAAAAAAAATCTAATAATATACGAGCTGAAAAGTGTTTGGTATATGTTTGCTGCCGGTGACCAATAAAAGCTTTCGTGAAGATTAAAAATTTCCAATACACCGCTATAGTAATACCGGGAATTGTTCAACGAGATTGTGTTTTTCCAATAGCTAAAGGCTATGGTGGTTGGTTACAGTGTGTCCTGATTTCCTCCCCTTCTTCTCAGGATATACTTGGTCGAGTGAGAAAACTCGTAATGTATTTACAGCTCCAGGCGACGCTAAACAAAAGATAAACCTATACCGCAGTACAATATAAAACAATAATATTATTATTCAATAAGGGCATGTAAAAATGTGTCGGGATAATCGAACATGAGTTAAGCCCGTAAAGAAAAACACAAAAAAAACATAAACTTGAACCAATTGCCAATGTAAATCATTCTCGAATTTCCTTGAACACACAAAAAATTCATTAAAATCAGTCCAGCTGGTTAGGAGGAATTGAGTGATAAACACATATCGTTATATATATATATATATATATATATATATATATATATATATATATATATATATATATATATATATATACATATATATATATATATATATATATATATATATATATATATATATATACAATAATTATTTGAGGTTATTTATGACTAATGTTTTTTTCTGATAAATATATAATATAATAGTGGCACAATGCTTGAATAAATCTGTGTTATAGTTTGCATATTGTGTGTGTAGCTATTCCGGTGATATGTTTACTGGACTATTGTGATCGTAGTAGTTTACCGGAAAGGCTTTCACGGCAAGGATATCATCCACTGACCCATTTACAATTCAATGTTCCCCTAGCTCACATTTTAAATATATAAAATGTTAAAATACCACTTGACTAATGGCCAGAAATATGATCGCTCGTTGCTGCCGGACGTCTTGTTCTTGTTGCTCGATAAATTTCCAGCGGTCTTACATCCACCGGCCACTCTAGTTTCTTTGTCAAATGTGAAAACTGATATTCTTCCTTAAAATATTTTAAAAATACACATTCTTCCACTTAATAAGGCTATTTAAATATAATATTAGTGGGTTGATTTTATCAACGATTTGAGTTATTGAATTTGTCATCAATCGATACAAGATACAATACATAGCTCAGGGGATTAGACGCATGGCTACAAATACTGTGGTCATGGGTTCAAATCCCGCTCAATTCATTTTTTTTTATTTTATCGGTTATTAAGACTAGAAGATCTGGTATAATATTCTTCTTGATCTAGATTTAATCTGATTTCCTGGATTTTTATAAGGTAAATACTGAGGCTATTATTAAGTAAGTGACCTGTGTAACTAGTTATAGTTAAGATCACCGACAAACAATTAACACGTTGTTGTGTATAAAAAAACCCTCTCAAAAAAGCTCCATCAGAGATGTAGGTTCTCTGGTATTCCGGTGAACTGTTTTCACTTAATAATATTAATAAAAACTAAAAAAAAATACATTACTGATCATACATGACATGATTTTGCAGCGAATTAGATTATTTTCTAAATTACTGACGCGACGCTCCCCTTAAGTGTTTTTCGAAAATCCAATGAAGTAATGAATAGAACGTTCACCTTTATATACCAGTAAAATATTCTTTTAGAAACAGATTTAATTTAAATTAGGAAATTTTGCGAGAAAATGTTGTCATAATCAATTTGCCGAATTTTAGGATAATGATTTAATTTTAGGGTATAATGCCAAAATGCACTACTAAGTCATATTTCATAGTTTTGAGATGGCGAATTATATATATTTGAATAATTAACAATGTGGTATAAGTCAATGACTTTATCTTTCCAAATATAACACCATTATAAAAAATACCTCTATATTAATTACCAGAAGTGACTCACAGAAACTAAAAAATTAAATTTGACTTAGCTAATTTGTTTTCTCCCGAAATATTGATGATACGACTAAGTGCGTTTCGGCAGTAGATAAAGTAATAAAAAAACATTCAAATGCATCCCTAACTCTTTTCTTTCTAAATTCTTCAAAATATGACTCAGTGCATTATAGCAGTGCCCTCGATATCTGTTTATTAAAGATTTCATAAAAAAATCAAAAAAAAAAAAAGATTGCTTCACATTATATAAATATGAGAACTTTCATAAAACTGAGCTTATCACTTATATTGACGTTGCTTGTTCATATTTATCAGCGGTTTTAAATTATGATGAGGCAACACCGAGAGCCGGTTTCTTCAACGCGTTTGTGTCACTAGGCGATTTACGAGCAAAATTCGTTTCTTCAACTGACAAATCCTAGCTCGCCGTGCTATAGCTCAATCTCGAGCTCGTGCTATATTTCCCCCTTCATTCCAGTTTCGTGACGAACTCGTCGCTTCGGCTCAAGTCGCCTGTATGCAAGTTCTCCTGAATACTTGCAATACAAACATCGGGTACGCTCGGCTATAGCTTTAGCATTGTTTCAAAAAACGGAATATGTGTATATGACACGAGAATCGTATAATATGTTGCCACGTAGCACACGATTTAACAAGCGTTGAAAAAACGGGCCCTAACAGTCTCCCTCAGACTCGTCGGCTTGCTTTACTATCTTGGTAACGTTTTTATCTGAACACAGGTATGGAACGACAAAGCTAAATATCATAAAGCTCGTATCTTCTGTCTGACACTGAATTAGGATCTCGTATGTGTTATGTTTTGTGGGTTGGTCATAATGGTTGATAACAGGCAGCAAAATGGCTGTCGACCTGTTTTACGTGGCTTTTCCTCTCACTGTCTTTACAAGTCGTTGAGCACGGCCGTCCTTGCCCCCCTTTTGTGACGTCACTTCATCGATATGTATAGCCTTTTTTGATGAATCGGCAACAGCCACTCAAAAATTGTATATATTCAACACCCCAAGCTTCTTTCATTTTTAGCACCCCAAACACAAATGCGTCGGAGATGGCCACCACTCGACAATTTCATAAAAAAAATCTCAATCTATTTCAGGATTACACGATAACTATGTACTTGAACCAGTACTGGAAGGATGAAAGACTGGCATTCAGCACCGAAGAAGAGGTGCTGACTTTATCTGGGGATTTTGCTGAAAAAATATGGGTTCCAGACACATTCTTCGCCAACGACAAAAACAGGTTTATTTACAAATTAAACAACTCTACAGTTCAATTTCAAACAAGTGTTTTTTTTTCAGTTTTCTTCATGACGTCACAGAAAGGAACAAACTGGTCCGGCTCAGTGGCGATGGGACTATAACTTACGGAATGAGATTCACAACCACTTTGGCTTGTATGATGGATCTTCATTATTATCCACTAGACGCACAGAACTGTACTGTGGAAATCGAAAGCTGTTTGTATATTAGTTTTTACTTAGTCTCTACATAAAACTGACAGATTTAGAATAATCCTTAATAACTTATTACAATAGTATTGAGTATTATGTTTTATTTAAAGATGGGTATACTGTACTTGATGTGGTGATGTACTGGAAAGAAACCCCTGTGAGAGGCGTTGAAGAAGCCGAACTGCCCCAATTTACAATTATTGGATATGAAACTAACGATAGAAAAGTATACAAAAGCTTCCTTGTGCTTAATTAAATGTTCTTATTTAAATTAATTTTTGAAATTTTAGGAGAAACTAGCGACGGGGATTTATCAACGACTGTCTCTTAGTTTTCGGCTCCAAAGGAATATTGGCTATTTCGTGTTTCAGACTTATTTGCCGAGTATTCTGATTGTAATGCTCTCTTGGGTGTCTTTCTGGATTAATCACGAGGCCACATCTGCCAGAGTTGCTCTTGGTATAATAATCACAATCATCATAGATTAAAATATATTATTTTATACTTTAATTTAATGTTTAAGGTATTACAACTGTGCTGACTATGACAACCATAAGTACAGGTGTCAGAAGCAGTCTTCCTCGTATTTCATATGTAAAAGCCATAGATATTTATTTGGTAATGTGCTTCGTGTTTGTATTCGCTGCACTTCTGGAATATGCTGCTGTAAATTACACTTATTGGGGTGCAAGAGCTAAGAAGAAAACCAAATCTAAAACTAAAGACGATGATAAAAAGATACAAGGTAGATTTCTTGAATTCTTTTAATATAATACACTGCATAGATTAATTATTAATGTTGTTGATTGGACATTCTGACAATTTCTATTTGAATACTTTTATATATTGTACGTCTTTGAAAAGCAACAGAACTTTTTCATATATCGTATTCAATGGACGGTTACGAATTTATTTTATACAATTAAATTATTTCAGAACGGTGCTTAACTTAATAATGTATTTATTGTGTTATTAACAACGATAAAATTCAGAGAAAATATATTTGTGTTTTAATAAATAACGTTATTTTTCAACTCACGCCTGATCTCAATGACTCTATAATGATGGGATAAAATTTAATTACACGTAATTGCTTTATATGATTTTTTCCATTGCACAAATGAAAAGTTCCTATTAAAAAAGCTCAGATAGTCAGAATATTGACAAATTTCTGTAGAATGTTCGTACTTTAGAATGTTCGTACTTTTATGATATATTCTATATTTTGAGAATAAAATTTATAAAAAAAATATAAAAATCAAATACATACTTACATCGATATTTAATGTGGAATATTTATTTACTTATATACGCCCCAGGAGGCTTTTTTACAAATCAATTAACACACAAGAACGCGTTAAGTCATTTTCTGTCGTTGATTTTAACTATTACTAGTTACAAAGGTCATCGAAAGAGCGGCTCTGCTCGACTTAATAATCGCTGCAGTACTTACCTTGTAATCCAGGAAATCAGAGTAAACTTGGATTAAGGTGATCGATCGGGATTTTATTAATATTATTTACGATCTTCCAGTCGTAATAACCGATCAAATTAATTATAATTTTTTGACTTCAGCAGTATTTGTAGCCACGCGCCTTATCTTCTATCTAATAAATTATTGGTTTTGTTTTTAGGTAGTAAAGATGGTGGCCGAAGTCCAGGGAGTAAATCATTACCCGAAGATCGTGAAATAATAGAATTACAAGATGTTAGAATGAGCCCCATTGCTTCTATAAGATCTCGTCGTACAGCTTCAACACATGATCCTGCAAGATTTCCACCTTCATTCAGAATGGCCAGGACATCTTCAGCCTACCATTCCACCAGATCAGCGCCTGGTCTTCGCTATAGAGGAAACAGGGGTAAATTATTATAATTATTGCGTCTTTCAAATTTAAAATTTTATATTTTTTAGGTACTTCGGCGAGTCGTCCTAAAATGCTACACGCGCTGAGACGGGGTGCTTCTGTATTAAAGAATTCAATGCCAAAAATAAAAGACGTTAATGTAATAGATAAATATTCAAGAGTAATATTTCCCGTGTCCTTTATGATTTTCAATGCTATTTATTGGGTATTCTATATTTTTGAATAAGGCAAACACAAACGCAAAATCACACAAATTGAAACTTTAGTTGGGTTTCATCAAAATGCATCCTATTATAAAATATCATAATAAATTTATAGTTGAAGAATGTCTAAGGCAATTTGTAAATATATAACTATTGCGTAATCATATTAGATCATAATAAATTATCATAAATATATAATATAGTGACTACTTTACCGAATCAGTATTACTTGAGTAGATTAAAAATATTCAATTGAATAGTAGGGTAGTTAAAAATAAATAAATGTGTTTTCTTTTTAATGCAGTAGATAATTTCGTTAGTATATAATTAGATTAATTAATACAAAAATGCACTGATTTTTTTACTATTCCATTTAATTTAATATCGTTTAAAACACTTCGCATAGTAGATTTAACTAATCCAGATTTTAAGTTGCAAATTGAAAACAATAACTATTAATAAGTAATAATCCATTGTAAATATCCTATAAAATTCGTCATTAACTTGTATTGTATAATATAAATAAGAGCACTTTGTAGTGAAGAATATTGTAAATGTATTTATGAATTTTGATTTGTTAAAAATATTTTATGTCAATGTTGGTATTCGAAATCTATAAGTACTTAGAACAAACTATAAAATTTCACGTGGAAAATTGTTAATTATAAAAAAATATATTGTAAATACATGTAAATATATCATCAAATAAACGTATTGAAACTGCAATAATTATGTAATAAATATCAAGCAATACTTTATTAAACGTGTAAAGTTAATGGATTGTGATACTTTTCGTTGCTAAATCGATTTTATTATTAGTCAATAAATTTGAAAGTTATAAATGTCACGTGCATTTCTACAAATCAAATCTAATTAGGGGGTGGAATAGGTCCAGCGGCAATTGTGTGGCCTACTAAAGGGGATGATAGCACATCGAAGGGGGTGCAGACTCAATTATGTACCCCTGCAAAATAGGGGATGGAATCTGCCTATCTGTTGTGACCTAATGCGAGACATTACACGGCAAATAATGGCACACATTTCTATAATAAATCAACCCCCTTCTTATAACTATCAATATTTCATTTACACATCTGCGAAAAAAAATCCACTATTAAAATAAATTAGATTATCGAGGAACTATCAAAATTAATGGAAAATATAATTTTTTTACTACACTTTTAGTAATATACCTTCCAGTAATTTAATATTATGATTCGTTTATCATACATACCGTACCCTCTGAAAAAAATGTTATTATGAGGAAAATAAGAAAACATCAACATAACTGAATACTGAAATTCAATAGGTTTTACATATTTTTAATAAGTCAGCTTTTAAAAATTATAGGTAAAGACAAAAAAATACTTTAATGACTAAAGGAAAACAAGAAAACATCAACATTGCTGAATACTGAATTTCAATAGATTTTATATATTTTAATACTTCATCGTCAGCTTTTAAGGCAAAGAAATTATAGGTTCAGTTTCAAAATCATTGATAACTCAAATCAGACATAATAATATCTTAAATCACATGTTTTATAAAATCATTCAAAAGAAAATTTATAAAAATATATATCACAGTAATAATTATAAAACTGAGAAAAGTGGAATTAATCAGAAACTGATTTTAGTTCCTGAGTGTCTTTAAAAAGGTTCTACATACAATATTTTTAGGTACTGGATAATGTTATAGTACTAATGGAAAAATCCTAGATATCGTTTGCCTTTTAATAACTTTTAGATAAAAACATGAAAAGATTAAAAGGTAAGCAAATAAGTGTTGCAATGGAAATACAGTAATATATAAATTGTGTAAATTTTCTCACACACTTAAAGTGAATTATTATACGTGATGTCAATATTTAATTAATTCCCTTATAAATTTTTACACATACAGCTTAATTTTTTTATTGTTTTGTTTAACGTAAAGAAATAAGCGCCGGTTTTGCATAGTTTTGTTTAGTGGAATGTATATTTTTTCATAAATGAAATGGTTCTTCTATACCCTTTCAGCGTCAGCGCACTCAAATTATAAACAAGGGGATTTATTATTCATAACTCAAAAAATATATCACAACCATTGAAGTAATTTAGTGGTAGTATTGTAAGTGGTGTGGCCATACGCGAGGGTAAAATATTTTAGGGTTTGCCACCCCTGCCTTGTTCTGGAGACTATTCTGGATGGAAGGCAGCTCAGTGTCAGGTCGACCGACAAACGGGATTCACCTCTGTTATAGTCACATTTTCAAACAAAAAAAAGTATTGTGTTTATGTAAGAAAGTGAACGTATTTAATATAGATTTATTGTGATTTTTGTGGGAAAATGTCAAATGGTGTTTTTTTTGTGCTTTTTTAATTATCTGTTTGGAGGAGATAAAAATGACTGGTGGTTGATTTTAAAATTGGTTTTAAAAAATTAAATTATTTTTCCATGTGTTGAAAAAATTTTTTTTTTAAATTATTAGTTGATGTAAAGTTTTTTTTGTTTGTTTGAATACAAAGTTCTTGCATTTTTTGAAATAATAAGGCTTTTTTCATGTGAGGTGTAATTTTCACTGATTGAATTCAGTTCGAATATATTTTTAATCTAAAATATCAAATCAAAGTTGTGCGTGGGCGTTCGATCTCCTCTTTTTTTGGGGGATGGGGGATGAAAAATGAATACATTGCGCAGTCGCAAGTCGTGGGACGATCCCATCACTCTTCTCGAATATTTCTATTATAACTATTTATAAGAGTACTTCTATATATATACATTCGAATAATAGTTTGTGCAGATTAAAAATAGACAACGAGATACAAAAAAACCAGCACCTCCCTATCTAATGGCGTCATGACGTCTTTCTACCCACGGCGTAAAATAATCACCCACGTACGTTAATTTCAGAATGTGAGCTGTGCGTTGTGAACACTCGTAGTTTACTGAAGTGCTGATAAGTGAAATAAAAATTTGTGCTTAAAATTAAATAAATGATAACAACTAATTGAAGATGAACGGAGCAGGCGAAGATCTGCCTCTCAAGATGGGCAGTGTTATAAAAACTCTATTCCTAACCGATTTGATCCTCACAGGATTCATTGGAATCCTAATTTCGGACACGGCTATTACAGGTGAGTTAAATTATAACAATACTTCAAACTGAATGTAATAACCCATTAATTAATTTCCAAATATAACTAAACTGATTGTGGCCATAGGATCATATTAAAAATATTCGGGTAAAGCATCCTCAATAATGCTTCGTTTATGGGTGGTCATTTTCAACCTGTTGATTGGACCGCCCTTTATACTTGCCACTCAAATACGACCATATATTTACATTGCTACCTACATGGACTTGACTTTATACTAAATATTTATACTATTTGGAATTATTTATAACATATTGTAAATGTATTAATGTTGAAAAAAGTAAGGAAATATGTGGGCGGCAGAGGAGATTGTATAGTGGGGGAGAATCGATCGCCCGCGCAGGCGTGTGACTTCATTCATACCAAAGGACGTCTCTTTTCAACCCCCTAAACACCCCCCTTTTTCACCCACGATCCGTAGCCATGATCTGGGATAACTGAACATATTTTTACTCTCTTTATATTGAGACAATGGCACTTTTACCATATACATAGATTAGCTTTTACAAGATATAAGAATACAAAATAATATCACACACGCCCAAAAAAACGAAATTATAATACGAAGTAATATGCTTAAATTGAGGATTATGAGGATATAAAATCCTTTTCAAAGAATTTCAACTTTTGAATAATTATATTTGTTTACTTTTTACCAAAAAAGAGGGTGCATATATTGATCCATAATCATTAGTAACAAGTTTCGTGTTTCAACATTTTAATTATATTCCCAATCATTTGTGTATAGTATCAAAGCCTTGCTGGTTTACTGAATTTTATTGAAGTTTAGCGTGACAAAAAGATATTATTTATTATGGGGAAGATTTGTTGGGGTAGCTTAACTACTTTTTACTTTGACTATAATCAACTTTGTAGTTATTATATATGCAGGTGGATTTCCTCACAATTTCTTTAATAAAATAAACATTAATTTATTATAATTTGAATTATTCCTATAGGCGCAGTTGGTCAGTTACCTGCAGTCATTGCAGGTGCATCAGATGGTACATCTACTGATTCTCCGATCCGAGGTATAGGTAGATCCATGTACGGATCAGGATCTATAAGAGGAGCACCGCCATTACCTACCCCGACCCATGCCCCAGCCCGATCTTTTCCATCTGTACATACAGGATCTATCTACGACTCTGCTGATCCTGGAATGGATGGAGCTCTTCCCCGTAGCGTAGGACGACAACCCGCACCAGGAGGAGTTTATCCCATACCTCAAATAAATTCAAGACGTGGTGGTGATCTATATGGTGGAAGAGATCATATCCCTGGCAAGGGACGAATCAACCCAGGCATTAATCCCATACACAGGCAAGAAGCAAGACCACATGTTCATGGAAAAATGATAGATCATCCTATTGGCCACGGAGAGCATCATGTGATGAACCCAGAAGATGAGGTGATCGACACTTTCGGCGACGGAGAAGATGAATGTAAGATTACATGTACCAGAGGAGAGTTTCAGTGCAGTACTGCTTGCGCTTGCATTAGGATGGATAGAAGATGTGATGGAAACACTGATTGTCCTGGGGGTGAAGATGAAGTGGATTGCAGGCCTGGTCCGGCTAGGGCGCCATGTCTGGAATCTGCAGGAAAGTTAAGATGTCCTCGATCTTCCCTTTGTATTTCGCGAGATTGGCTATGTGACGGAGATGACGATTGCGGTGACTTTTCTGATGAAACTCACTGTGGTAAGTTTTAAAACTTTATGTAAACTAAAATAATCATTTAAAATACTCTATCAATTACAGGAGTATCGGCTAATTGCAGCGTGGATCAGTTCGAATGTGCTAACGGTCTATGCGTTCATCGTAGCTGGTTGTGTGATGATGATAATGACTGTAAGGATAACTCCGACGAACTAAACTGTACTAAATCTGAGTAAGTAATAAAACTGATTATGTTCCGATGCAGTAAACAGACTTAAGCCGCAGATTATTTGCACTTAAAACAATTAGAGAGCACCCCAAACATGAAATAGGATTAACAAGTCGTTTATTTTCCGTTGATATGTGATTTGCATCTGGTTGTGTGTGGTGTGATCGAAAGTAGAGTAGTTCACCCCCGCTTTTATACATTATACACAATTCCCCTAAGTCGATGTTTATCAACTTGGGGTGTGACTCTCCCCTTACTACTAGACATGACCTGCACCCTCCATTCACTTATTATGCTTCCTTTCTTCAAACCACGCCAGGTGGTGAGTCACCCAATGCGACTTATTGTGACACAAGGATAAATTTCCTTCTTCAAACACTATAGACACGTGGAGGATAAAATATAATTAAAGCTCTTGAGAATAGTATTGAAATATGTTGAATATTATCAAAATGGGGCCAAAAATTTTCATATAGAAGATGAAGACAATTTTGAACATTGTGATATGCACTTTTAAATTAAAAAAATAACAAATTTTTTATCACATTTACCCCGAATCGTTACGATAACACAGAGCATATCTGTGCTTTTTTGGTCAGTTTGTATAGCTGTAGTCAAAACTAGGGTCATAAATGGGTTTCAATGTTCCTTTAAAAATATCTGATTATCTATCCAAACTCTCATATTTTCACTTGCAAAACTGACATAACTTTTGTTATGTTCTAAAACAGAGAATATTTTGCATTAATATAAGTTTTTGATAGTGTTGGCGTCTGGGTGGAATTCAATATTTAAATAAATTTATTTAATATAAAATATAACAAAAAATATTTTTTGAGATAGCCGAGTATTCTTTCAACTACTAACATGTAGTCAGATATTTCAAAAATAAAATATTGTGGAAGTAACATTAAAGAAATTTCTTTCATTAATATAATATAATAGGCTGAAACGACTTGGCAACGAATTTGCGCACCTGGGAGAACTCTTTTCCACAAATTCTGCCACCTATAGGACTTGTTTAGGAGCGACCTTTTTATTATTATATTTCTTGCTACACCATACTTTATTTTATTTTATATACATTCTATTTATACAAACATTTTTTTATAATTATATTATTATTTATTTGTATATATTTACTTTTCATTTTAGTTTACCTTATTTATTACTATAGTTTTGTCTATACAAAAAAGCTCTTCTGAGCGCTTAAATGGAAATAAATAAATAATATGTCTTGATTTATTATATTTTATAAATAGTGCTTTTACACTCAATTCATTAATGATATACGATATGGAATGGCTTTTAACCTAAATATTATAATATTTGGATTATTATATGTCTATGTGACTATAATATTATCGAGAATCGGGTGGTACATGATGCTTATGTGCTGGCAGTTTGAAGCCATTCATTCGAAGCTGGGTGGTTTGCCTTCGAAGGAAAATGCGGAGGCGTTGTGTTTTGAAAACCAGCCGAACGAGGGGGCGGTGGCTGAGGGGTGGTTAGTGGGAGTCTTTGTTGGTGGGGGTGGCAAAGTGGGGGTGCGTGGGAGGCTGGAGCCCCGATCGATAGGACTCCTGTGAGCAGTCACCATGACTACCCCTAGATGCCGGAGAGTGGTGGAAGCGGACCGCAGAGGTCGTCACCACCCCCAACTCTACACCCCCACATCAAAATAATATGGCGAGTCCAAACCTTGCCCAACATTTTTACACCGGCATAGAAATTTTTTCAATACATAAGAATTTCTATTTATTGAATCTTTCGCATCCCACATACGTATCTACTTGTATGTAAATAAGCTACGAAAACCACCCACCAAAGTCTACACTACATTATATTTACATATATTCTTACCGGTTTCAATAAAATGGTAGAGGCTTTGAAGTAGCGTACTGCAAATACATACACGCGTTTCATTGGAGATGTATTTTTAGATTCGTTTGAGCTTCTCCAATTATATCATGTTATATAAAAATCTAGAGACTCTGCAATAACCATAAAGATGCTTTTTTATGTTTTTTATACTACGCAGATATTTCCAATAATATATTATTTTGGTGTGTAACTTGTGTAATTACCGTTCACTCTACTTTTTATACGGTAGTACTTTTTGTTAAAGTGAAAGATTTTTAAAAATAATCTTGATTATCCGACCAATAATATTAATATTGAGTATTTTTTTAGATGCATTTCAAATGAATTCAGATGTGCTGATGGTCGTTGCATTACTGCAAGTTGGCGATGCGATAGGGAAAGTGATTGTGATGATGGATCTGATGAGGCTGACTGTCGTAAGTATTATTATACTAACTAAAATAGCTTGATATTATTTTTTTAAATTATTTTTTAGCTATGGAACCTCCAACTTGTAGCAGAGGAGAATTCCAATGCTCCAATAGGAAATGTATCAGGAAGGACTTCAGATGCGATGGGGATAACGACTGCGACGACTGGAGTGACGAAGATGGTTGTCCTGCTGACAAGAGCAAATGTAATTCCGGCGAATTTAAGTAACAAAAACGTTCCTCATCAAGATTGCAACCATTTTCTCTATTTAATTTTTGATCAAATTGGTTTAGGTGTAAGGACGGTAAATGCATACCATCCAGGTGGAAATGTGACACAGAACGTGATTGCGATGATGGTGAAGATGAAGAGGGGTGCGGTCCCATAAATTATAAAAGCTGCACTTCTGATGAATACACCTGTAGTGACGGGAAATGCATTTTGGTAAGTAATATGATAATTTAAAACGAGGAGAGAACGACCTAAAATATAAATAAAGAAATACCGTGACACCTTCCCTATTGACGGGAGTCCCTTGTAAGGGGTTAGCCAAGCTACCGTGGCCTTTACAGGAGATTATAATAGAGGTGGTTTCCCAGACCAACACACAACAATGAGTCCTTCAGATTTAGTTCACTACATTAGATCTACCAATCGACACCAGTGGACATCGTGGATTGAACCCGAGAGTCTCATTCACTAATTTGTCACACTAAGGGTCGGTTTCTTCAATTTGTGTTAAATCGAGTGCTACGTGGCAAGAGATTGTACGAATCTCGTGTCATATACAAATATTCCGTTTCTTGAAGTCGTGTCAAAGCTATAGCTAAGCGGTTCCAATGTGTGTATCGCAAGCATTCAAGAGAACTTGCATACAAGCGAAACTGGGATGGAGGGGAAAGCACGAGATTTAGATATAACATCTAGATATCGGCGAGCTGCATTTTGATAGCTGGTAGCTCGAGCTAAATCTTGAAGAAACGCATTTGGCGCGTAATTGCCATGTGACACGAGCTCGAGATTTAATACGAATTGAAGAAACGGGCCCTAACTATTGGGCCACAAGGCGGCTATATAAAATATAAAAGCAAAAGGAAAATCATGAATCACCACCAGTTTTATCACTTGCTAAATTACAGTGAACTAGATCAGAAAGACGCTGTGTGTGGCTTGGTAAACCATACAATTAAATATATTCCAAATGACCACATGAGCCAGACCAACTCTCTACTAAATGAAGGACGAACAGGAGGGCGTTACGTGAAAGGAGTGAATGAATATTACTCTTGTATTTTTTACAAAAATATAATATTGTGTTAATTTGGTTTAGTCTACCTGGGTTTGCGACGGAGTTCCCGATTGTTCTCACGGCGATGATGAGACTAAATGCAACGTGTCCTGTGAAGTGGGGCAATTTATGTGCAAAGCTCATGCAAACAATACCATAAGCACAGCTTTTAGATCTTGTGTGAATAAAAAACACGTGTGTGATGGTCAAAAGGATTGTCCTTTGGGAGACGATGAAGACAATTGTCCGGTGAAAAGAGAATGCGAACCTGACTCAAAATGCGAGCATCTTTGTATTACAAACACCACTACGGGAAAGCCAGATTGCGACTGTCATCCGGGATATGTTTTAGCAGAAGATAGATTTACGTAAGTATTATAATTCATAAACTTAAAAATGATTGCTGATTATATGTTTTTTTATAGTTGTCGGGATATAGACGAATGCTTGTTCATCCAAGATCCAGTATGTTCTCAAACTTGCAGCAATACAATAGGAACTTTCGTGTGTGGTTGTATGACAGGATATATCCTTAGGCCTGATTTGAGAACTTGTAAAGCTTTGGGAGCATCGCCGACTTTACTTTTTACCAATAGAGCAGAAGTTCGACAGGTGTCTTTAAATAGTGAGAAATACACATCAATCCTCAAAGGACTACATAACGCCGTCGCTTTGGATTATCACTATGAGAAGAGATTGATATTCTGGGCCGAAGTAACTTTGGATTCAATAAGAGTTGCAAATGTGAATGGATCAAATATCAACGGTAAATTTATAAAATACTTTCGCAGGACATTGTGAGACCGTAATTTACATTTTCAGACGTTATAAAATGGGGACTAAATTCACCTGCTGGAATTGCTGTGGATTGGATACACGATTTGCTATTTTGGACTGATTCGGGCACCAGAAGAGTGGAAGTTGCTACCTTAGATGGAAAGCATAGAGCTGTGATTGCAGCTTTTGATTTGGATAAACCAAGAGCTATAGCTGTACATCCCGGAGATGGAGTTGTTTTTTGGACCGATTGGGGTAAATATTACAGTTTTTATAAACTTTATTATATGAAGTAGGTATCCTACATAATATTTTTATATCAATAGGCCCCAATCCGAAAATTGAGCGTTCTGACATGGACGGATCGAATAGGAAAAGCATTATAACCGAGTATATTTTTTGGCCGAATGGAATGACTCTCGATTATGTCACAAGCAAGATTTATTGGGCAGATGCCAAACATCATGTAATTGAAAGTGCAACATTTGATGGGATCAACAGAAAAAAGGTAATGAATATTATTTAGTAATAAAAATAAATAAAATTTGACTGACAATCATTTTCGTAGGTTGTAAGCAAAGGTCTTCCCCATCCATACGCCATTACTTTATTCGAAGATGCTCTTTATTGGACTGACTGGCACACAAAAAGTATTTCAACTGTTAATAAAAAGACCGGTGTTGGGTTTCAAACAGTACACAGTAGATTAGCATTCCCGATGGATATTCATAGGTACTTGAAACTAAGTTTTACAATTCTATGGTAATTTTCAACAATTTCTTTTGTATAGTTTTCATTCGCAAAGGCAACCTCTTTACAATAATCATTGTGGTCCTAATAACGGTGGATGCTCGCATATGTGTTTACCGAACAGATCATCATACTCTTGCAAGTGTCCAATTGGAAACACATTAAGCTCTGACGGGTAATATAAAAAATTTAATAAAGTTCACCATATAACTAATTGATAACTATTTGTGTAGCTACAATTGTGAGGAGACAACTCAAAATTTGATGATTTTGGCTAAAAAGCGAGAAATACGAATTCGACCATTGGAATTGAATAAACCCGAAACAAACATTGATATGGTTAATATTTATATTGCAATCGGTAATGAGCAAAAATATTTTTTAACGATATATTTTAGGTTATACCCTTGAACGGAGTGAAATCTGTATTCTCTTTGGCTTGGGATCAGTCGACAAAAACCATATTTTGGACAGACGTTGAAAAATACACAATAAATCGAGCAAATATCAACGGCAGTAATCAACGTATCATTATAAACAACAATTTAGGTAATATATAAAAATATTTAAAAAAAACTCATAATAATATTTTCACTTGTTTTTATAGAAAACCCAACTGGCCTTGCTTACGATTGGATCACAGATAAAATATATTGGACAGACGAAGGTACGAAAAGAATAGAAGTTTGTACTTCAGATGGAAGTATTCGAGCTATACTAATTTGGGACGGACTGGATAAACCCCGAGATATTGTCGTTGATCCGATCGGTAGATACATTATGATAATCATATGCGTATTCTTGGCGGATTACTGATTTTATTATATTTTAGGTGGAATGATGTTCTGGTCAGACTGGGGAGCTTATCCAAGTATTAGCAGCGCTAATATGGATGGTTCGAATAGAAAAATGGTTATCACAACCTATCTGACTCTTCCGCAAGGATTAGCTTTAGATTATTCACGAGGAAGACTTTACTGGGCTGACAAAGGAGCTAAGAGGATAGAGCATTCAAAACTAGATGGATCTGATAGAACCGTCATAATTGGTATTATATTGCCTTAATTCTGTCTTAAAACTAATTTAAATTATTATAATATTAGGTACTGAAATGCCTTATCCTGTTGGAATGGATATATTCGGAGACGAGATTTACTGGACTGATTGGGAGACACAATCATTGCATTCCGCTAACAAAATATCAGGAACTGGTCAGAAGACATTATTGGCAAATAGTCCGTTTTTGAATGATGTGCAAATATTCCATAAAGATAGAAAAAGAGTGCCTAACCGCTGCGGAAAAAATAACGGTGGCTGTTCTCACCTTTGCCTGCTAAAACCCGGGGGATATTCTTGTAAATGCCCAATCGGGATCAAGCTTGGCGTAAGTGCCAATTAAAAATTAATATTTAGCAAATACCCTTATATTAATAAGGCAATTAATATTTTAGATTGACAAAAAGAAGTGCGCCAATGGCCCGACGAACTTTTTGATATTTGCTCATAGAGTCGATATTAGACAAATATCTTTGGATGTACCATATATTATAGACGTTGTGCTACCATTCCCGAAACTGAAAAATGCACTTGCTGTTGACGTGGATAGAAAATCAGGTAAGAATAAAGACCAAAAAACCACCACCCCTGTTCACAAAATTAATTATTATGTATTTGATTAAAGGTGAAATTTATTGGACCGACACCGCCGAAGACGTCATTCGTAAATCAACCCCCGATGGTAAAACACTAACAGCAGTTATTAAAAATGAATTGAATACGGCAGACGGCCTCGTTATCGATTCGACTGGACGAAAGGTTTTAATAAATGTGTACGATCTAATTAGAAATATTTTATCTAACCGTGCGTTTGCAGATATATTGGACTGATTCCGGACGAAATAGTATTGAAGTTGCTGAGCTTGATGGCAGTAATAGGAAACTGTTGATTCATTCCGAAATAGGTAATATTAATTTATTGTGCACTTTATGCTAACCGTTCATTTTTTTATATACATTTTAGATTCTCCTCGAGCTATAACATTGCACTATCACAAAGGTCTCGTATTTTGGTCTGATTGGGGGAAAAGTGCCAGAATCGAACAAGCTGATATGGATGGACAAAACAGGTAATTAGAATAAACAATTCATACTTTTCATAAATAAGTAAAAATACTATAAAAAGTCAACCTCTCTCAAAGTATGTGGTGGGGCAAAAGTCCCGCTACAATTTTGGTTATGCTACGTTTAGATCAATTTCGCCTTAGGCATTTTGTTCTGTAAACGCCCAATTTTATAATGGATTAATATACGTCACAAGAACGAGTAAAAATAATGATAATATTCTTTTACCCCACCCATTATATTTTACAAGTTGTTTAATTTCATATAAAAAAAAACAATTCAGATAAATAAAATATGCATTCAGAGTGAAAAGTTCACGACTGCGACGTAATAACTGATTTTTGTGATCTTTGACTATAAATACATTTTTAAACGAATATTTCACAAGTACTAATGACTTACCAAAATGAAGATATATACGAGTTTACAGCCTCTCAGCTTTAATTCTAAAATTTCTATTTAATTTGATCGGACAGAAAATAAATACGCATGATCCAAGTATTGTCACTAGACAATATGTATTTAGGTACAACGTTAGGCAATTCAAAATAGTAGTGGGAATTTTTCCCCACCTGTTATAATAATTATTATATTTAACATGGTCAATAGTCGATTTTTTGGCTTTTTGTTGGTTAATGTATTTTGTTTACTTCTATAGAAAAGTCCTTATTGGAGATAACTTGATATGGCCGAACGGTCTTGCCATCGATCGTCCTGCGGGCCGTCTTTATTGGAATGATGCTAAACGACAATTCATAGAATCGTCAAAACTAAATGGACAAGACAGACAAGTAATCGTCAAAGATGTCAGCTATCCTTATGGCCTTGTTGTTGTTGGTTCTCATGTCTACTGGACTGATTGGAGGACGCAAGCCCTCCACAGGGCCGATAAATTAAACGGGAACGAGAGAACTGTCATTAGAGGAAAACTGGAAGGTTTAATGGACGTGCGTTCTGTACAAGTGAGTAAAATAAATTCTTACTTATTTTTATTACGACTGGGATATCGGGAATAATATTAATAAAATCCCGATCGTCTTGATCCATGATCTTGATCTGATCTCCTGGATTGTAATAGTTAAGATCACCGAAAGACAATGAATTAACAGATTAAACGCTCTCAAAAGCCCTCGAGGCGTATACATATAAAATTATTTTCCTTGTTTTAGTCGGAAAATATAGCTGAAAATGCATGTGGAAATAATAACGGAGGATGCTCACATCTTTGCCTTCGATCTCCATCTGGATATTCGTGCGCGTGTCCCACGGGAACCTTTTTCGCTAAGAATAAAGCTTTTACGAATGAAACTTCAAAAACAGAATGCTTGCCTCATCCTACCAATTATCTTTTATTCGCTACGAGGACTACATTGGCCAGAATATCGCTCGATACTCCAGTACTATGGGATGTAACATTACCGGTGGATAACATACAGAATGCCATTGCAGTTGACTTCAGTTGGGAGAAAAAGTTACATTTCTATACGGATGTCGGCGCTAATGTCATAAGGTAAAACATTTTATAAAGCATTTGGTTACGAGGGTTTGCTTCATGTTTTTTTATTTGAATATTTCAGATCAGTCAGTATGGTCAACCACTCAGATGTGAAGACTGTAATATCACGCAATTTAGAGACTCCAAACGGCCTAGGGGTTGATTGGTTGGCTAATAATATTTACTGGACAGATAATGAATACAAGGTGTTAGAGGTTGCTAGATTTGATGGTTCGTGCAGGAAAGTTCTAATCAAGGATAAATTGGACGAACCACGGGCACTGGCTGTTTATCCGAGAAAAGCGTAAATCTAATAATGTTTATATATTCAGCATATTCGAATACGAGTGCACTAATATTTTTTTTTATAGATACGTATTTTGGACAGACTGGGGTGACGTTCCGAGAATTGAAAGAGCTCTCCTCGATGGAACTGGTCGCAAAGCTATAATCACAACTGACCTGGGTTTCCCCAACGGCCTTACCTTCGATTACAAGGCCCAAAGATTATACTGGGCCGATGCCCTTAAAGACAGGATTGAAACTGCAGACCTTCATGGAGACAATCGAATACAATTGGTTCCTGAAGCAAACCACCCCTTCGGCTTGACTCTGGTAAAATTGACAATCGAACGATTTTTTTGTATGGAATATAAACCCAAAATCCATTTTTTTAGTATGGCGATTATATATATTGGACAGACTGGTTCAAGAAATCTGTAATGAGAGCACACAAAACTACCGGCAAAAACGTTACACCTATCAAAACCGAACTTGAAGTGGTGATGGAAATTAAAGCAGTATCGGCAGAAAGGCAGAAAGGTTGGAGCCCATGTCGTGAAAATAATGGAGGATGCACTCATTTGTGTCTCTTCAATGGATCAAACTATTCTTGTGCATGTCCTGACATCCCCGATTCGCGTATTTGTAATAAAAGTAAGTAATATCTAATGATTTTTAAATAAGAAATGAAATTGATATTAAAAATATTCTACAGTTCCTATCAAATGGGTGTCTATGGTGAGACCTGGATCAGACAAAGCACCTGATGAATATGATCAAGAAAAAGAATATGATGAGAAATTTATAGTACCTGAAATATACCCTCCTAACATAACAAATGAGAAACCCATTCAGAAAAAAGATACCGGAGTGCCAATGTTTGCTGTAATTATCACCATGGTTGTAACTATTGTGTTACTTCTCATCATAATTATAGGATTCCTGAGTATGTATAACAATCCTATTTATATTTTTTAATTTATAATGAATGTTGAATCAAATATTTTTTGCATTATTTTAGTTTACATAAACAAAAAACTCCAAGAAACTAAGGATTATAATAACAGGAATAGGGGAATCATGTCGTATCCGAACCCAAACTATAATGCAAATAACGAAAATGCTGGTTCTTCTGGAGGTGATCGCAGGAGAGTCAATCGTTTCCAAATATTCAAATATGACAAATCACAGGTAATGGGATCAACAGATAATGGTAATGAATATTTGCTAACAGTTAATCAATTTCAGGATCGAGTTACCAATGTGTACTTTCCCGAAGGAACGAGCCTAATTCCCGAATCACAAAATAGATCCCAAACTCCCACATCTACACATTGTACTGTAACACCAGAATCCCACCCATCTCCCATACATGATGGTTTTGACACCATTACACTTAACCCCATAGGATGAGGTGATAACAAAGATCAACACGGTATTAAAAATTACTACTGAATTATATAGAGAGAATAACAAACCATAGCAACCCACAAACTCCTCAAACACCCCATAACAGACTCCTACAAATAGAAAGGAACATGTGTAATCTCTGCAGAGTTTGAATCGTTTATTTAGAAATGGAACTACTCAAATTGTCTTGATTGAAATGTATGAACATTACAGGCTCAATCATTCACTCGAGACAGATGATCTTCCATCCATCCGATTTCATCGATGTGATAAAGGACATTATAGATGAACAACCCTTAGATATTCATGAGTAGATACAGGGTTTAGGTAATTCATAAGAAGTTTGATTTTCTGCAATGATCGCTTGTGTTTTACCATAATATTAATTTTTGATATCACAGCTTGTAAATATGATAAATCGACAAATTGTATTGTGTTTATGTGATTTTATAGTTAACATACATACATACATATCAGTTATTATGAAAAACATATTGTATATTATAAACAATGAAAGCATGTATAAGTTGTTGCGGTGTTGTGTTTCATTGTCTATTAATGTACAATTATGGTTTGCAAACATTCATCCTCACACCTAACATATCTAGAATTAATTAAATGATAAGTATGTATATTTTTTTCTCAAATGAAGGTTTCATTTAAAAAACTAAGTCTATGAACATCAGTATGAGAAGCAAAAGAATTTATTTTTTAACATGTTTAAAAATGCATAACAGCTAGCTTATAATGCAAATGAAATAATCTGAACACACTCATACATCGTGTGATATTATTTACATGTCCACTTTAAAATTTACTTATTACAATTATTTTTCACTTGTTTCTCTTCTTTTTCAAATAACACCTTTTTTATTTTCAATATAAACCAAATATGGCTGTGATGGAAAAAGATCCATAGTTGGGAATATGGATTTACTTGGAAAAAATGAAAACAAACTCATGTAAATCCATTTTTAACAAAAATTGTCTTTCATTTGGTATTTGCATATTATGTAGATGGAATCAAGACTCCTGGAAGATGGAAATTTAATTAGAATGAAATATCCAAACGTTCATTTAGCATTTCATAATATATGAAAAAATGAAAGAACAGTATCATAATTTTTCCATGTACTTGCACGATTCATGGAAATTTAATGACTGCGATAGAAAGAAAACTGAATTCACTTGTACAGACTATATTTTTACCCAATTCAATTCAGTGTTTGTTCCAAGGCATTCGATCATGGCCAATATTTATTTTAAATTATTCTGAATGTTTTGAATTTTTCGTCATTGTAAATGTTCTTGCTCAGGGAACATTTATTTAAACACCACAATTGGATATTGAAAATTTTATTGCAGATAAATGATTGCATAAAACTAAAAAAATATCTAATTGTGGTATCAACGAATGATTAAAAACATTCTTTTTATAGTCCCTACTTGTATTATGAAAAAATTAATGACATTTACCAATCCAAATATAAGTTATCTTATATTTATATATATATACATATTTATGTAAATATATTTTTATGTAAAAAAAAACTAATGTCTATTTTATGTGCTCAATTTTGTAAACCTGATCATCTATATTTGTTATTAATCTTGGAGCACGAATAATATATATGTGTATTGTTTTTACACATACAAATTATGTAAATAAAGTTTTTACGGGGTCATACATATTACATATTACTTGAATTTGTTTTAAAAATATAAACTCATGCAAAAAAAAATACAGTTGAGTCAGTCAAAGCTGAATTTATAAAAGAAAAACTGATTAATTAGATAAATATTGTGTAAAACTAATTATATCATTAACATGATCACTTTTTATATACCCATGATGAACAAATGAGTTCTAGTTTTTGTCGAAACTGTTTGATATAAAGTTATAAGCACCTGATTGCATAATATTGTGTGAATGTTGTATGTATTATGAGAACTTATTTGAACATTATTCGGTATAAAATTAAATCAACAATAAGTCATTCAACACTTAATGCCTCCATAAAGTGTTTGAAAGATTGATATGAAATAATAAAATTTATTTTAAATGTTATGCCCGAGTTTTATTTGATTCTTACATGTAGGTACAATTCCAATAAAAGGATTAAAAAAACAATGATTTTACACAGAATACGTTTTATTAATTAGAGAGAAACATCATAATATTAAAAATAAATCCTAGATACAGTCTTTGGTTTTTATGTTCAGGAGATTTTTTCTAATATAGAATGAATAGAAAGTATTTTGATGTAACATGAAAAGTGAATAAAATACAATCCATTAAGTTACGAAAAATTCATAAATTACACAATAACAATCATAAGAATTGATCAAATGAAATGAGATCATTAAATATTTGTAAGTAGCAAAATATCCAAATGCGGATTAAAAATAAAAACTTAACATAAACAATAAATACATAATTATACTTTTAAAATAACTCACTAATTTCAACAAACCACTAAAAATTATACAAATTGAATAAATTAATGAATAGATTAAAACATGAAAATGTAATACATATTATGATGAAGTGAAAAAAAAATAAAATTCAGAAAATATATAGTGAGTTATGAGTTTTATCGGTTTAAATCCTTCAACACAAAAAGTGGCTTGTTAGGGCTTCCCAACCGAACAGGTGATTTGTTTATTGGACTTGTGAGATTCTCTTTTCCAACCAGAAGAAGTTGTTTTCGAGTTGTAACCGGACTCTTTAATGAGGTTGCATCGTTTAATTCTTTTTTCAGCTTTTCAATAAGAGCGCTTTGCTTCTGAACAGTGACTGCATACTTCTCGTTTTCCTGAGATAAATATAAAAAATTAACAAAAAATTCACAAAAAACAATCATGCAATAATAAAATATTTCTTTTACTTCTTTCAAATTGGAGTTTTGTATTTTGAGATCATTTACATGTTTTATTTTCTGTTTGTTGTTGTGGTGGCCAAGAAGATCCGTATATTTTGTAGTAATTTCAGAAAGTTCACGCTCGAGTTTGGAACGTTGAAATTCCAAGTCTTCACTATTACAAGAGTCCATATGAGATTTTAAAGATGAAATCTAAAAATATAGTGAAAATTTTTCATTCAACAATAATTCTTAAAATTATTATTACAAGCTAAAAATACCTCTTGATTCAAAGATAGCTTATCAGCAGTTAATTCGTCAATCTTGTCTTCATTACATTTAATACAATATTCCAATTTGTATATGTCCTCTTGTAATGAATCGTGCTTGATTAATAATTCCTCATAAAGATTGGAAATGTCTTCATGCTCAGCATCAAGTCTCTCAAACTTATCCTTCCATTCTTTCAATTCATTATTTTCAGAGACATTCAAAACTAGTTCCTGAATTTGTGTGTTGAGTGATACAATTTCTTGATTTTTACTCTCGGCAAGTGAGACAGCAGATGAGATTGCTTCATTTTTCTGATCATTATCACACTCCAATTGGTAGATGAGATCTTCCTGTTTATTGATTTGCTTCATCAACTCACAGATCTTAAAATCTTTTTCTTCAGCCAAAACTCTAAACTCTTTAAGTAAAATCTGCAGTTCATTCTTTTCTTCTTCTAATGCTGCCATAGTACCATTAATTTTATCATTTTCAGTAGCTAACTCACTCAATTCCTGATCCTTGGTTTCTAATTGGTATTCGGCGTTATATATCATCATTTGGCAACTATCGATTACTTTGTAAGCTTTATTGCATTCATTCTTCATTTCGAGAAGAAGCTCGTGTTCCTTGGACAATTTTGCTTCCAATTCTTTGATTTGATTCATAGCTATGCACTTATAAGCATCCAAATCATTGAGTAAAAGAATTTTCAAACTTTCTATTTCTTGCTTTGAGTCTACTTCAATCGTTTTTATAATTTCTATTACTTCATTGTTTCTATCCAATATTTCATTATGGCTTTTGTCCAAATTATTTTTAGAATCAATAATTGACATCAAGAGATTATTGTAGTCCATTTTGAAATTAGAGAAGGCCTCTTTTTCCGCATTTAATTGTTCTTCAAAACATAGTTTCAATGCAGTCATAGAATCCAATTCATTACGCAAATTTTCAACTTCTTCATCAGAATTTCTCAAGCGGTTTTTCAATACTTCAACAGTATGCATCGAAGTCTCCAATGTAACAGTGTATTTTTTCAATTCAATATTGGTGTAGTCAAGGTTGGATTTTAGCTGAAAAATTTCATTTGCATATGTTGCTTGATCATTTTTACGAAGGGATTCTATTTTATGCAAATCATCTGTGAGTTTTTCAATTTCTAGGTTGTACATTGTAATTGAATGAGTTAGTTCATTTTTTTGTGTTTGGCTACAGTCAAGATCATTTTGTAAGCCCTTAATTTGAATTTCTAAATTTAAAATTTGATTTTGCGCAATATCTTGAGATCTCATCCATGACTCTTTTTCGTTTTTAAATCTAGTTTCATGATGTAATTGTAGTTCTTGCAATCTCTCTTCGAATTGAATTTCACAAATACGCATTTTTTCAAATGAGTTCTCTTCGAATTGCTTCAGTTTATTAGAATAAGTATCTTTCATAGATTTCAACTTGTCATCACTTTCAGTATTAATATTTACAATTTCTTCTGAATGTTCTTTATTCAATATTTCTAATTCTTGTTTGTATTGTTTTTGAACAAAGGAGAGATCTTCTTCGTGTTTGAGTTTGAACATATCCATTTCAACTTTGTATTCATGTCTAATACTTTCATTTGCTTCTAATGCTAAAGCATGATGCTGTTTGATGAGTGCAAGATTTTCATTCAATTCTTCTATTTGATGGGTCTGATCCTCGAGTTTTTCTAATAGATCTTTACAAATACTGTCTTTTGTATTGACCAGATCAGATAATGCTAATAAGTCAATACTGCGTTTTTCATCATAATCATTCATTTCGAGTAGTTGAGCTTGAAGTGCATTTATTTTGTCTTGTAGACCTTCAGTCGACATAACTTTTTTAGCTTGTTCAAGATTATCATCTTTTAAATCTAAAATTTCTTTTTCAGCATTCATCAAAGATAGGTTTAAAGCATCAAGTTCAGTATATTGTTTTCTGAATATATTTCTTAGGGCAATTAGTTTTTTACCGAGTGGATCATCATCATCACAGCTCAAATTCAAATTGAACTGTTTTAGCTCATTTTCAAGTTCAAAAACTTCTTCATTCAGAATTTGCAACTGTTCTTTCAGTTTGTTTTCTGATTCTTCTCCTGTTTTTTTAGCGTATGCAAGGTCATGGCGAAGAGATTCATTTTCAGATAGCAGTGTAATTATCCTTTGAAGGTAAAGCTCAGTCTCTGTCGTTTCGGATTCATTTTTATCAGAATCATCATTGGTAATCTTGAATTTATTAGATATTTTTTCATGTTCCTTGGAGCATTTAGTGCAATTTATTAATAACCCTGATAAAGCTTTCAGTTTATTTTCTAATTCAAAAGTTTTTTTTTTCATGTGATGCATTTCAAAATCATTTTCGGCAATCGTAGCATTCTTACTCCTGAAAAAGGATACTGTTTATAATATATTCAAATAAAATGAAACAGTAACCAATTATTGTTCAATGCTTCATTAACACTTTAAAAAATTTGACCTTTTCATAGGATTATAAAAATTGATTATTAACTGACACATATGAACGTTCAATTGAAGTTGAAGATTGTCATATTTTCTCTCCCAGCCCTAACAAAACTACAAAAGTTTAACCAATCTTACAGTACTAACCTTAATTCAACTTTTGCTTCACTTAGTTGCTCTTTCAATATTTCTGTTTCGATTCGTTTTTTGGGTAATTCTTTGGGCTTCCTAGTTGATGTTGGAATCGGCGCTTTTCTAAGAGATTTCGGCTGTAGTAAAATAATGGTAATAATTAGAATGAAGGCATTTAGTTAAAAGAAGAATGAAATGGTGAGGCTTACAGTTTTGAACAGTTGTGAAGACTTATCGCTGAGCACAGAGTCAGTGTCTGATGGCGGGCGCGGCTCCAGGAACCTGTCAGTGCGCGCGATCACTCCGCCTGGCGCTCTCTCCACGCTGCGTAACGAGTACGCCGCATCAGCTCCGCATCCGACTACGCCATTACAATTATTATCATTATCTCCTTTATATAACAATTATGTGCTCTATGCTCAATCGCTTACCTGGCTTTTCGTCGAATCTCTTGGCTTTCGAAAACATCTTTTATTTATGAAATGGAGATTAGATTTAAATATAGAATGGGAAGAAAACAAGAAATGGGAAAGGACGAGGAGGAACGGCGGGAAACACGAGCACGCGGCGCAAGGAGCATGCACTGCACTGTCGTGGCTCACTGTAAGGACTGCACTGTCTGCACCAACGGCTGTTTGAATATCTCCCAACCGTCACTGACACCTGCTCCACTGTCTTGCCATTACTTCCACCGCCATCTCACTATTTATACATATTTCGTTTTCATCTACTAGATAATGTACATCTGCTACATAACAATAAAGAACAATCAATTTAATGAACTTAAAACATTTCAATGACTTCATTTTAAAATAAACTATGGCCCGATATGTACTTTTGAAAAATATTTTTTTTTTAATTTAACAAAATCCAATAAAATTAATTAACACCTGAATTTTAAAAAAGATTTTAAAGACGTAAAAAGTATTATTGCTCTTCAGTTTGTTTTTTTTTATCATAAAAATAGCTTACTGCTTATTTTGAAATGCTGAATTTAGCCCGCCACTAATTTTGAATCTGTCTCTATTTACATAGTCATCATTCCATTGGTTTATTCCACAAAACTGTCTCATTTTTTATCAAATCATATTTTTCATGACCTATCTAATAGAATGAAGTGATGACTCAAATATATCTCTTTTAATCGATTTTTTTAATACCCATGAAGCCAAGTTTCTTTGACTGTTTATACATATACATTACTAGGATAGTTTCATTGACGGTTTATATTAAATCAGATAAATACTGGGAATTCAAACACCCATATTTCTTTGAAAGCTTATGTTTTTATTTAAAGCATATAACAAGAAATAAAGTATACATTTCTGAAAAATAAATGAGATCACATTTATAGCTTAACTAAAAAAATATATGTATATGATGACTAGGCATTATTTATTTGAATTAAATTATGACCAAAATCTTTAAGGAATATTTTTTTTTTAATTTATATACTAAATAGTATAACGAGTAAAACCCAGATCTATTACATTCCGCTAACATAAAAAAAATATGATCAATAAGATATTTCTAGAGATTCCGTGTCGATTATATCTTTGGTGAATTGCCTGTCAACTGAATTCATATATGGTTCAATTGACTAAAGGTGTTGTTTTAATTCAGGAAATATTTCCAACAATAGAATTTCAAAAAGTTCCTAAAAGAAAAAGTATGTTTTATATTTAGTGAATAAAATGAATTTATAAATAATTTACATACATAAAAGAGCTGTTTATTCTGCATGTGATTTTGGAATGTGTCAAAGATTTTTTGTGCTCCTCTTTGTGCTGACTGTGTACCCAATAAACTGGTTAACAATTCTGGAACATTTGTGATGAATTGCTGACGAGCTAACATTTTAGTTTCGTCTAAAAAAATACTCCTTAGATTGATATGTGAAATTATTTTACCTAAAGTTCTTACCTTTGATTTTTTGACTTCTTACTTCGCCTGGTTTAGCCAAAATACCACCAGGCCACCAAGATTTCATAATTAGACTGATATAATAATGCAACATAGGCTCAGAAAAAATCCAAGTGATTGTATCTCTTATTTGTCTGTTGATTGTTCTACCGTATGTTATTTGAACAAATGATATTAACGTTTTTCTTAACCATTTGAATACACCTCTCATATCAAAAACTTCACCCATCAAAGTGTAAAGAGGTTCAGCTATAGCATCTTTACCATCATCTGCGTTATTTCCCTGAACTCCTAATATGTTCTTAATATTATTATTTTTCCCAGAATTGTCGCCATTTTCTCCATCAAGATAAAGTGATATTTCATCATCGTCCCCAGGTTCTCTGATCATATCTCCCCTTTCATTTCTGGGAGCACTATCATTACTTCCACTGCAATCGATTATTGAAGAATTAAATACTATATTATTATGAAACACATTTATAATGACCTCTTAAAAAGTATAGAAAATGAAAATCTTGATTTTTTCGGAGATGGAATGTTATGCTTCAGGTGCTCGGAACTTGGACTTAAAAATGCATAAATTGCTTCACTTTGATTCAAGTGCTCATCTTCTAGAATGAACTGCAATTATTAAAATGACAATTAATAACCAAACATTACATAAAAAATCCATCGATCACCAAGACCCCCTGTACAAGAGCAATTATTACATTTGACGGTGGATAGGAATTTGCGCAGTTACCAACCATGGTTGCCGCAACCACGTTAATGTTTTATATTTTTCAGTTGGTCATGCACGGGGGTCTAAGATTATAGAAAAACTTACATCTAAATATTTTTGGATTTGTACTTTAGCTTTGTCCAATGAGCTTTTGTCATTTTTGCCAAATAAAAATTTAAATGAGTTTGATGGAAGTTCTAGATTTTTTATACCGGCACACAGTGGTCTCAGTTTTCTATGAAGTTCCTTTGGAAAAAAAATAAAATAAATCATGATCGGTGATAAAATCATATTTAATTTTTACTTGAAAATGACCGAGAGTACGCAGCAACACCCAGCCCGTAGAAATTGCCTCCATGTCTTCTATTTCCCCATCACCAGTAGGTTCGTCTTTTTGTACAACTAACACAAACTGAGGGAACTGCGATTCTTCGACAAACTATTAAGTATGTGTATTGGTTTAAAAATTAAGAACTACAAGACAATTATTATTTTTTTTAAATATGATCTTATACTTCTGCACTGCTGACAGTGGCACGCCATTTTCCTAAATGTTGAGCCCATGTGTGAGCTCTTGCCAGATGAGTTTCAAGCCTATGTCGTTCACCAGCCAAAGCTGTGACTTCTTTAGAGAGTAATTCTAATACTTTTGATTCTGGTTTAAGAGATGCTTTGAGAGCTTGCAATGCCTAAAAATTAAATAGATATGTATTTAAAACTACACTTATTGTAGATAGGTCAATTAAATTCTTAAAACCTGTGTTTTATTATCAAGTCTTTCCTGAAGTTGATCTAATTTTTTTCTTGCATAAACAGATTGTTCACCAATATTCAATGAACTGATAGTACTATCATTTGATGATACAGATTCCCCAGAGAGTTGTCTATCTTCCATCGGAGAACTTTCAGTAAGTTGTTGATCTATATAACATAAAATAAATAATAAATGGACATTATAAAATACATATGTAAAAAATTGACCAACCATTTACTTTGTCTTCATTTAAAAGAGCAGAAACTAAAGATTTATATTGATCACTCAATAGAAAAGGTTGATAATATTTATCAAGCAAAGTGTTAACAACCATGTTTTGGACTTCATAAAAAACTTCAGGCCCTTTATCTCCCAAAAGAAAAGCTTCCATGCGTTTGCGAGTTTCCTAAAGTTGTATATCATTTATAAGATTACTATATAAAATATTTTTGAAATGTTTAACATACTTTGTCCACTTTGATTTCTGCAGATGGAGACCTTATAAATGTATAAAATATTTCTGCTCCCAATTGATGCCAATTACTTCGGTGACTAGATCTTAATTCTTCAACTGCAGTCCAATAACCAACTAAACCTTGAGAACATACTGTTTCTAGAAAAAGGGATAAATGACGCCTCCCTAATACACTTTCCAAAATATTACTTAAAGATAAAACCTAAAAGTTTTGATAACAAATTAACATTGGTAAACTTTATTAATATCATGAATTACTTTTGGTAATCAAAAAATACTTTTGGATTATCAGAATCGTGTGAGGGAAATGGACCATCCCAACCGAGACCCGTTAAAGCAGCTTCACATTGGCCTTTTGCATAAGATAATTGTGTAATATATCGTTTGAGCTTTCGTGCTGCGGCGACTTGTCTCCGATTGCTAGTATTAGAATTAGAATTTCCTCTCGAAGAAGCGTTTACTCCATCTGTAACAGTATCTACTTCTACACCACGAGCTCGGTTCATATTTTGCAAGGTCGTAGCTTGCATGATTTCACTAACTATGTTGTATCTACAATATACAATTGAGAAATAATTATAACCAGAGAAAAATTTTACTCAAGATGATATAATGATATGGTTATAACCTTATTCTTTTAAGTGTATCAACATCATTGCAATTTTGAATCATTTTCAAAAAATCTTCAAAACTACGTGCATATTCATGAGTCTTATGATGAACTGCAGCAGCAGCCTTTTGAGCTTCCATATAATTTAATATTTTTTGATTTAAATAATCTGGTTCAGTTATCATATTTATCGCCGGTTGCAGAACTATATTAAAAAATGTATATAAAATAAAGTTAAATAAAATAATTTAAAATATTGTTAATAATCTACATACTTTTACAAGCTAAGACTTCTTTAAATAAATGACTAGCAGGAGCTAAAGAATAACACCGTGGCAATAGAAACATAATCAATAATTCACTGACTTGTCTCAAAAAATTACTTTCAGCCACATATGACATGAAGTATGGAGATATTGCAAATACTGGTGTCTTATTAGTGTCAGCTCTAAAAATTAATAATTTATTAAAATGGTTGCGATTTGCTATATTTATCTGAATATTTACATACACACAACTTTGTGCGATTCTTATCTTCTCAAAGTGCAATGTAATCTTTGTAATCATATCACATGCAATTAATCTATCACCATCCACTCGAGATATTCTATCATACAAATCTTGAACGGCTCCCCATAAATCCTCTTTAAATTGATCTATTGTAACTTCTGGTTTATAAGCATAGTCCTTTAACCACACCAGTAAAAAGTCACGAAGTACTAACTCAATCAATTGCTGTAGTTGACTATCGACTGTTCTCCCAAAAATCACAGGTAAATGTACCTGTTGATTTGAGGAAGATTTTGGTTTTGTTAAATTTTTCTAAAATATTTAGAAAAAATACAATTTAGATTAAAAACAATTATAAATCATATAAATAGTCTTACATAAATAGTTTCTCGAAGATTGTGAAGATCTTTATCAATGTGTTCTAAAAGAGCAGCCGGAGTTCGGTAATAAGATGAAAGGTATGTGTGTGCTGAAATAGCACAAGCAATGCCGAGGATAAATGCTGGTAAAGGTAATAAAACCCAAACCAACCATCGGATAGAAACAATTGGCCAGCATAGACCCAAAATACCCACTGTGACACAAACAACTAGTGTAATTTTCTTCATATTACTTATATGGTCTCTAATTTTTCTGAAAAACAAGAAATATTAACCATTATCAACTAAAATTTTGTAATGATTTGGTTTTTATATTTATTTCCAAAATTGTTATTAAAGCTGAAAAATCGATAAATTGACTGTTATAGAAACAAACAAAATAATACATTCATTTAATTACGTTGATTACACACGTATATAAGATCTTCTTAATACATTTTTCTCATAAAAAATGTATCGAGAGATATGATAAGTAAGTAGTAATTAAATGAACAAACCGATCTGGTGAAGCAAAACATCTTTGTCGAATTTTGATTAGAAGCTGTCATTCGTACAGCAACAGCTGTTCAACATATTTATAAGTGGCTCTCGTTTTTACTTGATATGCCAATATACATTTTATTATTAAAGTAATTTGATCAAATATAAGAATATTCAGAGAGTTAGAGGGTATGCATCTTCTAGCTGAGTAATATCTTCAAAGAGAAGAGAATATTGCACAAACCAACAAAGACTTGTATTTCTGATATGGCAACACAGCGATATCAAGTGACAGTCATTTGTTGGGTTTCGATGTGAATTGTTAAGACGTCATTTTATACACAAAATAAAGTAATCTTCATATAAGCTCTTATTGGACAGTATCGATTACAAATCACTTCTATCAGTATTGATTTTTGTCTAGATGTCAAAGTCTAGATGTCAATAAATTAATTGAATCTTATCCACTTTTATCTGTACTATTTAAACAGTAAGTTACAAATTTCATCTCTCAATGTAGTTTTTAAGTGTATATAAATTTGTATACTTATGTGTATTTCAAATGCTATATGCCAGTAGTATGCGCAATACAATGGTGATGAGGTCATTGTCCTTATCGTTGCAACATATCAACACCCTGAATTATTCATCTGTTTATTTTTGTTTACTACAATACTACTGTAGGACAAGTTGTAGTACCTGCTTACCAGTAAAATGCCTTTATATCATTTTTCGTCATTGGAATAATCACTAATAATCAGGTTGGTTCATAATTTTTAATTGTCTTAAACTTGTATTCCAGGAAACCATGCCGATTTTATACAGTGTAATATCTCGCGGGCCGACTATTTTGGCTAAATATGCCGTGTGTGCTGGAAATTTTGCTGAAATCACAGATCAAATTCTAGCCAAGATTCCCCCATTTGATTCTAAATTAACCTACTCTCACAGAAATTATCTTTTCCACTATATTTGTGAAAATAGAATTATTTATTTTTGCATTACAGATGATGTGAGTATAAAATACATTAGAGAAAGACCATTTTTCTACATAAAAAATAAATATACACATTTTTTTAGCAATTTGAAAGATCAAGAGCATTTTGCTTTCTATATGAGATAAAACGAAAGTTTTCAGCTTCATTTGGCGAAACTATGACTACTGCTATTGCTTATGCAATGAATAGTGAATTTTCTCGATATTTGGCGGGACAGATGAAACATTATAGTGAATCACGAGACATAGATGCTATGACAAGAGTGCATGGTGAACTTGGAGAACTTAAAGATATCATGGTGAAAAATATTGGTTAGTATTAGTTTTGCTCCCAATATTAACATTAAAATAAATAGTAATTTTTTTTCTATTTCTTAATTATTATAAATAGATAATGTCACAGCTAGGGGAGAAAGATTGGAGCTTCTCATTAATAAAACGGAGAACTTAACCAATAATGTAAGTATTTTTGTAAATAGATTTAAATTTTTAATGTAACAGAACTATCCTAACATTTCAGTCAGTCTCGTTTCGAAACACTTCAAGAAATCTTGCACGCTCAATGTTCTGGAAAAATATTAAATTGTATGTTATTCTGGGTTTGGTGATATTAGTGATACTTTATTTTATTTTATCTCTCGCTTGTGGTGGATTAGCACTGCAATCCTGTGTTGGGAAATAATGCTGCAATATATGTATTGAAATATGTAAATATTATATTTTTTTACCCATGTGTAAATTTATTATATATGTCATGTTAATTTCGATGTCTATGTTTTTCACTGTATTTTTTAAAGGAAACTATCACAGTGATGAATGAATGTGCCTACAACTACAATTTTTTTAATTTGCAAATACGTATGTATTAAACAAAGTATGTTTATCGATGTATAATACTATAATAAATCGCACTCTTTCAATATTTATACCCAGTAAAAAAATATGCTTAACTGTTATTAGAAAAATCAAATACACATTCCATTTTATTTCTTGAATTTCATATTAAAAATGTAAAAAGAAAAGGTATTATTTTGATTATGAAAAATTAAAATTATAAATTAGATTACCATGTAAAAATTTACTTTAATTGATTTACTTAAAAATTCTTTGTTCCAAAAAATAAATGTAATTATTCTGAAGTAGCCATTGTGGAGCTTATTTTTTTAAATTAAGCATTCTATGAAATGCATCATGTATTAAAATATAACTGTGAAAATTTATCCTATAGCACATCTCATTTAACAGGTGGAGATAGTGTTTGTTTACATTTCATTTAACTGTTAGATGAGGTAAATAGTAGTTATGTACGATTATAGATGTATGTATTATATATTATACTGTATAATCACAACAACTCTTTATCTCCATTGAAATATACCAAAAATACTAATAAATTATATGGTGTTTTATTTCAATATATTCTATTTTCAAAAAGAATCAAAACAAAGGGTGTTTGTGACAAGAGAATAGGATTTTTTAAATGAAATATACTGCAATCTGCAATTAAAATTTTGTAGTAATTATTATCATTATGATATTTCACAAAAATAATATGCGCTTATCACATAGAGTGCACAATTCAGTGCAGTGAAAGAGAGAGTGAACACTTTATATTATATTCTCTCAATTCATCGATGTTCAAACTTTTGAAGTAAATATTTCTATTTTTACTTCAAAAGTTTGATGTACTATATATTTTATGATGAATATTTTTAATAAATCAATGATATATCACTTACACAAAAAAAATGTATTGGTATGTAAAATTCTTATGTTAGTTGCTATTCTAATAAGGTTCTTATTAGATATATAAATTTTCAATAAATATTTTTTTAAATATAAAAATTCAATGAAGTGGTATAAAATTTCCTCGTTCGTAGGCAAAGGCTTTCGATAAATTTTATTGTGAAATTAGATCCATGGCGTGTATACAGTATGAGAGCCAGTGAAGTTCCCCCAGCAGCCCTCGGGGTAGTTTCTCCCCTCCAAAGCATGGGAGTTGCGCGCCACACCTCTCTCAGCCACAGGACGGGAATGTCCTATCGTTACTCCTTGCTGTTTATATTCTGTTTACCAGACGTTGACGCCCAGTTGACAACAAATAACGTAAACACATTACATTTTTAAACCATTTCTTCCATATTTTCTGTCATGAACACTGTAATTGATATAAATCGCGGGAGTGCTCCATCCACTTGTATTTGTTTACCCTCAAAAATGTGGTTCAGGAATGAGTGAGGTCTTATCGATTGATTAAAAGGTTGTGATAGCGTTTAGTGTGCATCAACAATGCCGTCTGTTTCAAAAGATGGACCTATTGGTTCTCGTGAAGTGATAAACCATAAACGTAGTGCAATATAATAATAACGGTAGTCGTAAAAGCCAAAATATGGAAGACAGCTCTCCAGATTTGTCCCTCAAACTGCGGCGAGGATCCAGCGATTCTAGAGATTCGTTTTACATGGATTTTGCCCAGGGAATCGACTCTGACATTGAAGAAGTGACCACAATTGAAAGACTGAGGCCAGTATGTGAATCCACAGCGGATACCGATACTTTGGCTACCCCTTCTGGACTGGATGACTCCAAAGATATACCCACACTGTGAGTATTTTTTTATATTTTGTACTAATAAAAATGTTTAATATACACTCACGTGCGAACATAGAATTAAATAATAAATAATATGTGCACACAATCAAGATATCTAATATTTTAATGAAGTGGATTGTCTCATACTCACGATCTTACTATTCAACCGGTTCTCTTCGTGTTACTAATATGGAAGTCTTCCTGTCTTATTTCTTGAGAAAATTGAATTTGAAACGTGCTTCGAACTCAAATTATTGTCACCTGATTCCATAATCGGAAATCTTGACAAAATCATTTGCTAATTGAATTTGATATTGTGATACTTTTATGGTGTTTGGTTTATTTTAATAATCATAGAAGGTACCCGTATTACATTATAAATTGATTTAAGATTTATATAATTATATTGAGCTCTTAGAGTAGAGAAGGATCTCTTTAATTTGCAGCTTTTAAAAGTACATTTTACTGTAGTTATCTTTACAGAATTAAAATATGCAGAGATTGCACATAAAATCAAGTATTTGTATCTACTTGTTTGTTACTAAACGACTTGCTGCTTATGTTAATCCCCTATCAGACTCGAGGTTCACGTACCCGAATGTGTATCAAGTTTCATCGATTCCTTAACCCACAGTATCATTTTTCGAAGTTATTATACAGTAGATAAACGTAATAAGACATCTCTACAGGCCCGAATTTATTTTGTTTATCTGGAATGATATTTCGAACGGTCACCTCTGTCCCCCCATAAAAATATTGTACCATACAAAAGATCAAGATGTTCAGAAGGACACGTGTGTGGTTCTTGTTCTGAATGTATGTGGAACACATGTTAAAAGAAATAATATTATTGACACACAGATTGCTTCAAGAAAATGAATAGGAAGTAGATATGTTGACAAATGACTTATGGGATTGATACTATGAAGCCCTTTCAGAAATATTAATAAAATCTTACAACATCCATATCGTTGCAGAATATCAATAATGTTTATTTATATATATATATATATATATATATATATATATATATATATATATATATATATATATATATATATATATATATATATATATATATATAATGTAAAGGGCGTTTGCCTTTTAATTGATTCTAAATGACAAAGAGGAAGCGTTGATGCGATGCGCGGCAAGCTTTTGTTGTTGACGCAATTGAGAGGAAGTTAGTTCTCTAATAATATGTGAATTGAAAACCTTTGTTACTCGAATTGTCTTTTTTATTAATTAATATTGAATGTTATCAAACACAGTCAGTGGAATATTTGATAAATATAATATCTTGTGGATAAAAGGCATTCCTGAATTTAGAAGCATTGTTATAGTAGGAAAGCTAAGCCCCTAAGAAACTCGTTAAGCCAACAAAGAATCGTGTCTAATAATAGATCTATCTATATTAAAGTACAACGATCTTACCGCTTCTCAATTTTATGAAACTATCCGATTTATTCCATTCGTCGATGCATTCTTCTAGCCGAGAGAAACTTTTCTTTTTGGATGGGGAGTGCATAAAAGGATCGAATTTTCTTTTCATTCGCGCATAAACCCCTTTCAAACTTGGTTGGTTTAACTTACAAAAGAAAGTGCTCGGAATTTCACATCGGAACAATGCCCCTTACTGTACTGCCAATTTTAATAATCTTCGACACTCAAAACTTTACTTTTCATGCATATAAAGTATGTGGTTCGAATAAAATACAATCTTTTTTATGTATTGAAAATGTCACACTTGCATTTGAGTTATGTTATAGCTAAATTACATACTAAATGTCCTAATGGATCACACCCAGTGATGTGCCAAAGTCAAACGAATATAATTTCTTATGAATTCACTCATATGAAGAAATTCATTATGATTAATCGTTGTTATAGTAATGTCGATCTTCCACTTCTTTATATCGTTTCATTGCACTCCATGGAGAAAAAGGATGAAGCGATATACATACAGAGAAGAGATAGGTATATATTACTATAATACTCGTTTGACTTTGACACATCTCTGGTCACACCACACAGCCATGATATCACAGCTATTTATATTAGATTAGTTCGTCTCAAAAGTTTGACATTTTTTTACACATTAAATAAGGATTCCATACGATGTCCATTTCATTTCGGGTAGTTTATATTTTCGTCCGAATATTTCAATAATTGTTTAAAGTAACTTGTTGACGATTTTGTACAAATTGGTAGGTAATGTCAAAACACCGTCACAATAGTTGAATCGAACGTTAGATCAAGCATGAAAACGATAACGGAAAAATATTATAAATCTAAAATCGTTTATAGGCAATGCTCATTCATTAAAAATACATCAAATAATTATTAAGTGTAGTTTTTTTTTTGAAAAGTGTAATTTTAAATTTTTTCATCTTGAGTTAAAAGTATCTCATTAGAGCGCGTACCTCCGACATGTTTTAATTAAATCTGCTACACGGGGAGATGAATGGGCTTTAAGTTGATGTTTTAAAAGGGGGATTATATACTTACCTTCTTAGTGAATTTATAATGTTTAATAAAGAGAATTTAACTCAGTTTAACCGATAGTATGATACATATGTGTGTACATTTCTCCCTAAAATTAATGACAAGTCACGCACTCTGCGTCCTAATCTACGATCTCCCAATAATACATCGAATACAATTAAACTACAATTTTTATTCTCTGCTTGTAAAAATTCTAAAAGTAAAATGTGGTTTCATCTTCTGAGCGGCATATGCAATACTTGTATAATAATACACTCACCCAATATTTTATATACCCACAATTATTTTTCATTATTAAAAACTCATCCCTGTTTAAAATACAAGAATATAATTTAGGTATATACCTTAATTGTGTAATGAGTTTCAAATTGACCCCATCAGATATAGTATGATAGATCTAACCATGGGGGTTATAATAAACAATAATTAAAGGGTCTACCGTTAAGAACTGAATATTTTTTTAAATAAAATTATTGTTACAGTGAAGCGATTTAGCGGAATTCACAAGAGTTACGACCCTTCACTCAAACTGTTTAACCAATTTATCCACTGACATGATATATCCTCCCCATTGTTTTATATGGCCTCGTGGCTTTGTTGGGGTAAAGCAAGTAGATTCGCAACTGTCAAGGATTGTGGGTTTAGATTCTGTTGTCTCCAACTGTGTACTGAAATGCAATATGTATAAATCCATCTTCAGAGTTACCTACTCATTTGTTTGTAGTTCCAAATTGCCAAGTTAAAAATACATCTGATGTATTCATGACTTATTTATTATATTAAGTCCTGCTTTGGGTGACATTATGTGGAATAATGATTGTTGTTTAAATTTTAAATGATAAACACAGCAGTTAGAAGGTCGGTGCAAGGTGGAGGTCGAATAGCTGATGAGCAAAGGGGATAGGATCACTTCCTCATTTACCGTCATGTTCCGGCAAAACGCCCCTTCCTCTTCAAATATTACTTCAATTTCATTTCACATTCATATTTTGTCATAAACCTATATTAATCTTCTTATTAAAGATATGAATCAAATGGATCAAATATAAAAAATGCTTAAGTACCTACTGGATTGTACTTATGTACAATAAGAAAGTAAAAATATGACAGTGGGCCGTATTCAATATAATAGTGTAATGAGAGTGTGTACGTGCGGGGCGTAAGCGTGTACATGAATGTTACCAAGCTCTATTTGTACACATACCATCTAGCACGACTCACTAACACACTCTTATTACACTTTTATATTGAATACGGCTCAGTTAATCTGCATTATTAGTAAATGTATATATCCGTAATGAAATATTTGAGTGAGATCATAGTAATATTTAAAAAAATCATAGCTAAGCAATCACATCTTGGGTTAAATATAAATCTAAAACCATAAGAATTCCATAAATCCTCTAATTACGACGATGTCGGTTCTGATTTTTTTATTAAGAGAAAACAGTCGTCTGGAATTTCAGAGAACCTACATCTCCGATGGACCTTTTTTGAGAGGATTTTTTTAGACACAACAACGTGTTAATTGTTTGTCGTTGATCTTAACTATTACTAGTTACACAGTTCACCGACTTAATAATCAGTATTTACCTTACAATACAGGAAATTAGAGTAAACCTGGATCAAGACGATCGATCGGGATTTTGTTAATATTATTCCCGATCTCCCAGTCGTAGTAACCGATCAAATCATTTTTTTTAAATAACTTGAGCGGGATTTGAACCCATGACCACAGTATTTGTAATAAGCACGCGTCTTATCCCCTAAAATATCACGCAATATTTTGATTACATTCACAAAATAATCACATAAATAATATAATAATCACAAAATATGTTTTCTATATTGTTCTCTGAATATGCAGTTAAAGTAAACCACCTTTTATTATTCATGTGTAGTTAAAAAAATGATTAATCGAAATGCACAAACGATATTATAAACATAATAAATTACTATCTGACCATATTAGGAATAAAATAGTGAGGTTTTAAATAATATAGAAATCGTTTCAGGGCAATTGTTCAATTCAACAAGGATATTTCTAAATACATAATTATACGAACTCGTGGAGATTGCTTGTTAGTCGCTTTTATTATAATAATACGGTAATATCCCTTAGCAAACATTAATTTATTTAAATGTATATTGCTTGCACCAAAATGACATAAATAAATGTTAGCTTCAGAATATTATATCGTTGTATCGATTAAATATAAGTGTATTGTCTGAGAAGGATGCATCAGATGAGAAGCCAGCTTTATTGAAGAGGACACCCATACTAAGTCACCCTGTTCATAATAATATAATATCTAGATATTGGTCCATCCACCCGGATGCATCACCACGGGTCAATGGTTAAGTCCTTTGCTTTGTAAAGGATCGTTATCTTCATTGTTGTTGCCTAAAACTCTGACACATTATTGTGATCTCAATTATGATGATTTTAGATCAAATAACATATGCCTACTACATATTTACATATTGCTATTCCAAACTAGCATTTTGCATGTTATGATAAAATATTATTGGCCGCAAATTTCGTTTTATATTCGGCTATTGACCCATTCCATATTTTTTCTCATTCAGATTTTTTTATTCCCTAACTATGGAGTAAGTAACAAATGCATCATGATTTATTTATATACATATCGAGCGCGATGATACCGTTTGATGTAGAGTTACATTAAGGTTAGATTTATTAGCTGTTATATCCATGCTAATTAAATAATTTTATTTAAAATTTAATAATGATAAAGATAATATATTTTATTATATTAGTCATTCCAAACATGGGCACCCGCAGAAAATTTTCAAGGGGGGTGGAGCAAAATAACGTACCACGGTATTTTTGTATATTTTTTATTTTTGTCGATTTTTTTTAAATTTATCAATCTAGGGGGGAAGCAATTTCCGGAGGCGTCTATTATTTCAAACACATTGTAGTAAAAAAATAATAATTAATGAGAAGTAATGGATTCCCAGGCATAAGTCACCGTAAATACGATAGTAGAGTTACTTAGTTACACTTATGATCGGTTTTTAGTTAGTTAATGCTTCGTCTGAGCCTCGGCCGAGGCACAAATTAACAAAAAAAAAACGATCAAAAGTACAGCAAAGCAACTCTTATACCGTCTTTACGGTGTACGTTTACGGCGACGCACGCCTAGGAATCCCAAGCTTTAAACAGATCACCAATAGAGCGGCTCTGCCCGACTTAATAATACCTTGCACTCCAAGGAATCAGAGTAAACCCGGATCAAGACAATTGATCTTCATTCTATTAATATTATTCCCGTTCTCCTAGTAGTAATAATCAATCAAATAATTATTTTTTGACTTGAACGGGATTTGAACCCATGGCCACAGTATTTAGTTCCATTTTAATGAATTAAACGAATCAATTATATTGTTTTTGGATTACTCAAATGTTACTCTAATGGTTTGTATGGGGCTTGAAGAATTTAAATACGTACAAATTGAATGAACAATCTGATATTTTATCTGTCACATATTTAACATACATACAACCGATTATGTTATAGTAACAACGACGATTTGTAGGCATTTAAAACATTTCCATAGGCAATATTAAATTTGCGGTATCATATCACGTTAGATATCGGTTATTTAAAAAATTATAAAATGCAAGTTCTATTGCATATTATTATACGATATATCTTGTAGTAGGATATCAGTAGTAGCATATTGTTCAGCGGTAACTCGTTCTAAATGGCTTAATATCGCACTGAGGGTCTCTCTCCATACACCTCGTCAGTCGGGATTTGCTATTCACAGATATGCAATCCATTAAGCCATTGTATCTATAAATCGAAATAAAATTTAACCATATACCTAAAGAACAATCTTACAAATTTTCTTGTCGCGATGGTGTGTAATTCCATAGACTTATTGAATTTTTCCTTATAACAACTTGCATTGAATCTCCCTCAGTAAATGTGAAATTCAATCTAAAAAAAAATGAATGTTTGAAATGTGAACAGTAACTAGTGTTGATGATAGCTTTCATCGCCCTTTTTGCGATAACCGTAATTTGTGTTAGATTCAAAAGTTTTATATCAAATCAATATACGAGTTCGCTTTTCGTACTTTTCCTGTGGCTGGAATACTTCAGGATGCGAATTCAGGAAACTACATTAAGGTAAGAAGCCAATATATAAATAATACATTGTATAAAATAAAATAACTGCTTTCCCCACTATTTCTAAGAAGTTTCTAAAGCTATCTTAACATAACTATAATATTATAAATAAGTTGTGTCCAGCAATAATTTGATGAGAAATGCATATTTTTCGACGCTTATTAGTGAGAATACCCAAATTAAAAGGGAAAGTATTCCGAATATGATAAAAATAATTAAATTAAAATTTCCCCACGAATACACTATATAAAAATTCCCTTATTTCAAATTATGAATACAAGAAAACGAGTAATTTTAATTGCAAATTATAATTATATTCTATTGTTAGAATCTAAAAGTAATATAATATATATGCAAACAACTAATACTGATTCCATTTTTTTAATGTTTATTACTCTGCGAAATATAATACCGCGTTTAAAAATCTGATATCGTGTAAAAGGAAAATCCAATTACCTGGGAACTTTTCCACGGGGGGGCTCTAAAAGTCAGAATTTAATAGGCTTTCGTTCCCCATCTGTTTGTGTGTTATTATGAATTAATTCCATCGTCTGTTCTCCGTGAATAAATAAAATCATATTGTCATAGGACACCCCTCTTGTTATTTACATAGGTCTATAAAAATATTTTTCTAAATATAGTTACATGTAAAACACACGAGAAGCACTTATACATGATTGAAGGTGATTAGTTGACGGGTACGGAAGCTGTGAACGATGATGTTCAATGTCTAACCCTCTACTAACAGAATAAAATATATCATTATATTTATTTAAATCCTCTTTATTTTGAATCATTTAATCTCTTCCCCTATTATGATTACTTACAGACTAAATTAATGAACGAGAAATCTGTAAAACTAGAAGGTTTTAGTTCTCCACCTATAAAAATACTGCCTTAACTATGAATGAGACTATTTTATTGTATCTGGATGAGATTTCAAGTAGATTGTCTGAAAGACGTGAAAAGTTGAAGAGCTTGTTAAGAGAGCAACAATTAATTGAATCAAAACTCGTGTCTCGCTTGTGCGGACATCATTAGGGAGCTGAAAAAACTGTCTGTGACTTTCAAAACGAAACACAAAAATGAGGGCCTGTCTCATACATACATACATACCGGTACTGAGGTTTTTTTCTTTCAGCTGAAAAGGTGTGGTCGTTAGGTAGTGAGTGCCTCGTACCCTTCAGACATCTACCTGTTATGTATGTGACAAAACGTGAACCCTACACTGGCTTTTTTATAATTTTTCACTTTGTCCTTTCAACTGCAAAGCTACTGAAATAATCATTCTGCCGTGTTGACTCATTCGCTTTGTTTATAATACGCATCCTCGTAATGATTGTTTTTCACACTTTCACTGTAATCACCCTTCACAATTCATTTAATAGTGCATACATGAAAGAGCATGCATATCTGAAAATTAAAAAAATTATATATTTTCCTCAAATCTAAAAATGTACATGAAGGTTATGAACCGAGTACAATCGCCTTTACAACACATATGAGTGGTACTAGTATGTGAAGCCCACAATAAGAGTCAGTACTTGAATAGGAGAAGGAAGTCACCCTTTCTCCAACCATTGTTACATTCGATCAAACCTGTGTTGGAGAAGGGTCGTCGAACAACGTGCTGAAGAATTCCGCCTGAAAAGTTAAAAGGAACTCCAAGAAGGCCGCCACTCTTATAATAATTTAAAAAAATCAATCGCATTGATTTTGCATTTAATTGGCCCACCAAAAACTATTATGCGCTTACAATACAAGATTTTCCACTCATATATAAAAAAAATAACAGACCGTTACTTTGGAGATGTTCATGTTTAAGAAATTACTTCTAAAATAATACACAAATTTTGGGAAGATTGAGAAATTTGACTTTATATGCATATAGTACATACATGAATATATGTACATATATTAAAAATGTAATATATTGCAAAATTTTCTATACAAACTAATTGGATAGTTTGCATGTTAAATAAATAGTAATGCATGATAATTTAATATATATTTTTCCTGGTTCTTCAAAATCTAATATAAATGATTTGTAATTATTTATTTTGATCGTAGCTCACACGAGGCACTTGGAATTAAAAGCTTCCAAACCAAGTACGAATCGAATCGAGTAAAACATCTTCTTTGGATTCATCATATTATAAGATCAAAATGGAGAAACACTAGATGCCAATCTGATGCTATTAATTTTGCTAATCAATTTGTATAAAGAATCTGTTCTAACCGATATTAGAAAATCATATTATAAAAAATCGATTTGGGAGCTTTTGCTTCTGAACGCCTCATTTTTAATAAGTACGTAACCCTTTTTACACTCTTTGATTTTAATTGAAAAAAGAATATTTATGTATTTAATATAAAATTTTAGTCAAATTTAATATTATTGGTTCACTTTACTACTAAACATAAATTTTCGAAATAAGTGAAATTTTTATCTTCGTCTACAGTGTCAAATACACGTTGTGTGAAATAACGGTGAACAACAAAAATGAGTCTATAAATTTCACTTCTTTCTAAAAACTAAAAGAGCGAAGGTTCTACAGTATAGTATTGTAATCCAACAAAACCTTATAAATTTACGACAGCGGCCATATTTTGTACCCGAATTCAATAACAGTTGGCTATCGTAAAATACACGAGAAACTAATAATAGTCAAACCACATTTTTTCTTTCATAAATTAAAATAGTCTTATGATAAAAAAAGCTCTTACGAGCGTTTTTATGTATATAAATAAATAAACCAGCAAATTAATAATACTACAGTGATTAAAGTCACTCGGGTTCTTATGCCATCAACATTACCACCCTTATATTCGTGTTCTAAAATAAAACCAGAGTATACGTTCGTCGATATTTTTAGCAACAACCGGATACCACAAAACATATAAGGATTCTGTTTCTGTTTCGTTTGATAAATGAATTTTCAACCAATTTATGAGAAGATGGTTTATCTGAAATCAACTTAACTGTCTCGCTTCATTCTTAATATTTCGTATCCAGTTTGTTGCGAATGCAATTACTAAAGCCAGTATATAAAAGCATTAAATTATCCTACTACTACGACTGGAATAGTGTTTTACCTATTCATTAAAATTTTATTCGACGTTCTCTTTATACTCGCATTAGATAATAAAACTATCGTGTACGTGTACTGAAGCTGAAAAATAAAGTGTAACGAGGAGGGGCAAGGAAAGCCTGAAACCCGTACAGGAAGGATGCCAATTTGGGGGTGAAACAGTGCGACTGCGCTATCTGAAGGGGATGATGGGGACAGAATATCATGAGGGTGGTGTACTATCATACGCCGTGCCCCAAAACACTTCTATATCAATGAAATCTACCGCGACACTTTTCATATTATCAATACATAATATCATATCTGTCATTGTTTTAATTAATAATAAAGGTATGTAAATATCCCACTTACAAGTTTTTTTTTATAAAATTAAAACCAAAAAATAAATTTAAAAAAAATGTTAGACTCTCAGATGTCTCTGAAGATTCCTACACGTCAGTAGTCGAAGGTACTAAGTCATTAATAAAATACTGTGGAAATTACAACTAACAATTTTCTTTAAATTATGGAATTCCACAAAGACTATCAACAATTCAAGAAATAAATATTTTTGTTATAAAAAACATTCTCTTTCCAATTTAATACATAATTATTTCAATTAGTTTAACAAATTATTTCATACCTGCTTTCATACAAAACCTATAGAGTATATTTTAAATAATTTCTCATATTAATTCTAACTAAGATAGAAACATAGATTTCACATTCAATGTATTCGGCAATAACGAAATGTTTGAGATTTTTTGATGGTTTATAATTTTTTTAATTAAGACTAGATGAGAATTTCAATCCAATATGTTTTTAAACAAAATTGTGTATTGCTGATGTTTCAAGCTACATTTTTTATAAACATTTCCTAAGCTTTCCGATACTTTGATTATCTGGAAGTGGTTTGTTTTTAATAAATAAAATAAAAATTAAAGGAATACCGCTAATTTTAATTATTTATGATATGAGTATCAGTAAAGTCTAATCCTGTAAAATGCAGAAGTGAATAATGAATGTTTAATTCAAAATATATTTTAGGTACATTAACATATGCATTCTAAAATGAAACACTATTAATTTAATATTTATAGACAATTTTTTCCATGTAAGAGAGTTAAACTTTAAATCGTCAAAAATGAGGCCTATAGCCTTTAGAAAATATATTGCCATATATATTGAATATTTTGGGTTTGGTGTGAAGCCAACTACATATAGTCACAAAGCAAGTGTTTTAATCTTAGACGGGCTTACCGCATTCGGGTGTGGGATATTTATCACAGACCAACCAACCACCCCCAGTTAGCTGTGTTGACCGGGTGAATAACACCCCAACCAGCACAAAATAATCCCCAATAACAAGCTGACGGTAACCAAGAAATGTGCTCAGTTATACCAACCTCAATATGCACAAATATCAATTGATACATTCAAAATATATTTAAATTTAAAAAAAATCACGGTGTCTAACGAAATGTTCTTCACTTACAACAAAAAGTTGGTTTGTTGTTTATTGAGAAAAATATTGAATTAACCAATATTATACGAATTAGTAATATTGATATATTTATCACAAAATCACCAAACTATTGTAGATTTATCAAAGCAAGCCACTTGAAAATGTCCCTTTTCTAAGAGCACTCCAATTCTGTTACTCCGAGACCATTTGACAATATCCAGACACTTATTATAGCACAAAATATACATTAAAATAGATTTATTTTTAACACTTTGTACTTGAACAGATTTATTTAGAAAATGGTCTTAAATATAGTTTAATTTTTCAATAAAATTATGCTCATATATAATTTGAAAGGCTGTCTTATAAACTTAAAAATGATTTTGCCTATCCTTCACAACATATATTTTTTTTAAATATATCAAAATGTTTTATTTTTTCATTGCAGTTGTTTTTCTATGCCTGGTAGTGAAACAGGAGCAACCACCGGGACTCCTAGTGGCATAGCTCCTGGTTCTGAGGCTCCTCTCCCTAGTCCTTCTTCACCAGGAGCAGCCATAGTATCACCAGAAACCCTGAGTCATAGAAGCAGCCCTATAAGCGGCAGTGAGAGAAGAGGTCCTGCTGCTTCGTGCTCTTCTCATCATGTACACATAGAATCACCTATCAGGTAATTAAATAAACTTACTAATTGTTTAAAATTATTCATCCCAATACAATCAAGCGATGATTATTTCAATTTGTAGTGTGAATTGTTGAATAAACCCTTAATATACCATCCAACGCAATGTATCAATTTGCAAATTTGGGTTAAACTCCAGTGCGATACAAAATATTATTACCCGAAGTAAAATATATTATATTGAAAAACTGATAGTATCAACATTTATTAATTAATATAATTTTTACATAAATGTAAACATGTCTCTACAAACAATAATAATAAATTACATACATAATAATAGATTTGTGACTAAAATACTGTTGTGTCGAAAATGACAATATTTTATCAAAGATTGAATCCCCCATTAGAAATGTGTTGCTTTACAACCATTTCAGATAATACAATGTGAATATTAAATAAAAAATTATAGTATATTCTTAAATGTATGAAAATGAGTAACAATATTTAATCCAACACTCAACCCTAATTTATTTATTATTAAAATACACCCCAAGGAGCTCTTTTTACAATTTTTTGTTTTTAGACAAAACAACGAGTTAATTCATTATCTGACGGTGATCTTAACTATTACAATATAATTATAGTTACACAGGTCACCGACAGAGCGGCTCTGCCTCAGTATTTACGATCCAGGAAATCAGAGTAAACCTGTATTAAGACGATCGATCGGGATGTTGTTAATCTTAATCCCAATTCCAGTAGTAATAACTGCTGATTTTTTTTTCTTGAGCGAGATTTTAACCTATGGTCACAGTAATTGTAGCCACTCGCCTTAGATTAACTTAGTCTTGAACTATCCTCATACATATTATATTTCTATAACTTTTTGCACGTGGCCAAAACATATTGTACTTATTAGTTTGCTCGTAATGAAGTGTTCTTCAAATTTAACCCTAGATGAAAAATATGTTGTCATCCTCGCCCCTCTGTTTACGTTAATTTGTTGCTCATAGTTCAAACAATTTGTAACTTCTTCTCGTCGGCGGTGTTGTGCTTAAATTCATCTTCATATACAAATGCAGAACTTGGGTACACAAAATTTGTCCCTTGAAACATTGTCGAGTAATATGTTGTATTTACCTTGAGCTGTGAAATTTATCATGCACAATGTTTAAGTCTACACTCTACAGTGAATGTATTCTCTCTGTTTCAATTTGTTATTTTCATCACTTAATACTGTAATACAAACTTGTTGGGGTGAACCGGCTTTGATAAATTCGATGATCATTTGCTGTCGAAATGGAGACCAATAAATATTAAATTGGAGTCTATAGTGCTTTTTGTTAGGGGAGCGCAAGAGAACAGCTTTCGAACTACAACAAACGATAGTTTTAAACAAACCTGTTACTACATTATTTTTTATTAATTTATCAACTAACTCTCAACAATATTTTTATTTAAATGACAAAAATGTTAAATCAGTTATTTCACAGTAGCTCTTTTTAAATAAACACAATATTAAAACTAGAACAATTTATGTATTTTACTTATGAACATTATATTCCAATCCGAATAAATTCTGATTTTGAAAATAAATAAAATATTATCCAAGACATTTATTATTATTTCACAATTTTTAAAACACTTCAATAATTGTAAATTGTATTAAATTGAAATGATTCAACTTGGCTTGAGCGAGTTGCTTTATCTATAGGTAACCGAGAAGAATTCACAATAAAGCTTAGGATAGAGTGCTTTGCTGTACTTTTGACCAGTTTTTTGTTAATAAGTGCCTCGCTCGAGGCTCAGACGAGGCATTAACTAACAAAAAACCGATCATAAGTGTAGCTAAGTAACTCTACTATCGTATTTACGATGTACGTTTACGGTGACGTATGCCTGGGAATCCATTACTTATGATTACTTCTCATTAATTTATTTTTAACTACAATGTATCTTTCACTTGGAATAATGGGCAATTCCGAAGAAACGCTGCCCCCAAGATTGATAAATTGATAAATCAATAAATAAAAAAATCCACAAAAATACCGTAGTACGTTATTTTGCTCTACCCCCTTGACAATTTTCTGTGGGCGCCCAAGTTTGGAATGACTAATATAATACAATATATTATCTTTTTCATTTTTATTTTTTTTAACAAAATATACAAATTATTTAATATAACAATAATAACAGCTATACTAAATCTAACCTTAATGTAACTTTACATACACATATTAATAAATCTAAAAATAACTACGATATTATTGTAAGAGTAATTGTATATTAGATAACATAATTAATTATCAACAATAACAAAGCTACTTATATTTTTTTGTTTTAAAGGATTTTGGGATATTGTGTTTTCATACCGATAATGACCTGTTTTATCTGTCTCTTCCTTCGTTTCTATAGAGTGCCCACTTCTTGTGTACTCGTTTGCCTTTGGGCTTTTTGTTATACTTATATTCTTGTTATTATTATTTCATTCTTTGTTTTCCTTTAAAATAGCCTCCTGTAATGCTGTTGCGATATTGCAGTCTGATATATTTTGTATACAACATGTTTTCATTTGAAACTAAAAGATTTTTTTCGCCATTATGTAATGCCAGTGCGATTATAAAAAAATACTAAAACGGGCTTAGTATTTTTTTCTATAAAAAATAATAATTTATTATGACAGCTTGAGAATCTTCGGTTTTATTAATGAGTGAATATTTGTTGTCATGATGTCAGAATAATAAAACAACTTATGATGTCATCGCATTAGTTCAAGTACAAGTTCAAGGTCAAGTTCAACTTCAACAAGGTATTGTTTTTCGTCAACGAGGTATTGTTGACTTTGCAAAATGCGTAGTGCATTTTGGGTGAAATTACGCTGTACCGTACTTTGTTTACATATTCAAATCAGGCGGTCAATCACCTAATAAGTAACTTTTTAAAATAACAATTAAAAATTTAAAAGTTTAACTAGCCGAATTGGACCATTAATGAAAGTGTGGTTGTGTTACATTTAATTTACCATTCCTTACATTTAATTATTTGAGAATCCATAAAAGACATGTTGTATATATTATATTGTAAAGGTGTTTAATAATTTTCAAATGTTCAGGAGACACATTCGTAGCATATACCTATACGAATGTTTCTACAGAGAAAACAAATCGTCACGAGTCGCCTCTGGTACCTAGGCTTATGTATGTACCTATAGTTTGTTATAATTACTGATGTAATTCATATTTTCAGATTACCTACTCCACCGATGCTATGCCTGCCTCCGGCCCTGTATCATTCTGGTCATCTTCCTACTCCATTACCGCCGGCACTGCGCAGACCTTCAAGAGCCCCTCAGTCCCAGCAGCATGTCCATGTTATTGGAGCGTTAGTATTATCATTTAATTTATTATATCACGTCACTCATCGATATTTAAAAAAAACAGTATGAATAAAATCAAGACACACTTGCAAATATTATTGTGTATGTAAGATAAAGTTTTTTTTATTAATAGCCAAGTAGTATACCTACTCCAAAGGGTCCCCTTAAGGGTTGCAATTTATTGCACCCTAAAGGCATACTTTATATAAAGTAGAGGTCGTTTGGCTACCGGTGATTTTAGGTGACCCGTGTCAGATCATATTTATTATGACTATGTGACTTCACAAATATGTAAACATATATTATGTACTTGGAAATTTAGGCTAAAACTATCTATTGCTACGTGTTTTTGAACGGATACTATTCAAAATATTTGTATTGAATGAAAATCTACTATTAAACTCAAATACATACCTAAGTACCAATAATTAGTACCAATTTACCAATGAACTTTTATCTATATAATCCGCATGCGATATACATATTTACGTGCATAACCCATTCATGTAAACGTTGTGTACACGCAATAGAAATTGAATTAGCGAGGCGGCGAGGCGGGAGAAACACACACACACAACAAACCTTCTGGTGCATGTTTCTATATGATGGTGCCTCACATTTATTGTCGTCTTTATTATAGGCATCTCTATATATAACAACTCATTGATTTTTACCCCTTAAGAAAAGAAAGAAGTCTCGGAAGAGATTTTCTATTCGGTTATTAAATTTGCAGAAACATAATAAAATTCCAATCCCGCCGAATAGGTAATAGCAATTGAGTTTTCCTCCTTTTAGATTCCCGCTTTCTTGATCCTACAGCGTAGGGTGTTTCTTAACACCCACCCTCCCTCCACCTTTAAATTCATAGTTTGAAACATTTATTTTTCACATTCTGATCAAATTGAAAATTGATAAATTGTTCTATCTGTGAATTGACTTTAAAGCACACTTTGTATGTATATTGTATAAATAATTCATGAAACCATCTTTGTGTCTATCCATTCAAATGGTCTTTCGTCCTTTTGCGTTCTAGACTTTTAAATCGCCAAAAACACTTCGAAAACCATACAAATTCATATTTTTAAAACATGATTTTATCATCCTGGGGTTACTTTGAAATTATTTGGGTTGAATTTTTTTTTTTTCGAAAAAAATGATAAATTAACGACAAAATCGGGGGGAGGACTAACATCAATCGGATGTGCTGCCATTACAAATCGACTTGTCATCTGTCGACATATTCAAATTTAAATATCCAACACTGACTTCCTGTGCAAAATAAACGACCCCATATCCTCCCTATCGATAAATTGCTTACTTCATGTGAATATTTTAACATCCTTCACCATCAATCAGCTCATTCCATATATATATTGTATAATAAAACACCATCGTCATTTAAATGCAAATCAATATTTGCAAACTTTGGATTTTTTTTATTAACTTAGGCAACGAACATAAAAATAATTTTAATTTCAGTGGAGATGCTCTGGCGGACACTTTATCGGCTCTTTATGGGAAACTATTAGTGGTGATGGGAATCGCATTTCCCATGGCTGAAGTCATTTCCACTTACATTCCACCTTCATTTTACGAAGTAAGAAATAATCAACTTAATGTACAATATATTTATGCTTAAAGTATTACTATTATAATCATATTTATGAATACTAATAATAATAAGTTTAATTTTCTACCCTTTATTCTGTCGACGAATAACACTTTGTTTATTTCGCAGGGCTTCTATTTGTACCTGTATATTGGAAGTATGGTGTTTTTGTTATACATGTACATAGCTTTGCTAAGAGATAGATCCAGATCGAATAATAGAGAGAGTAAGTAAAAATATTTAATTTATGGTTTTTCAAAGGCAATACAAACTGTGTGAATACCCTGGGGGAAAATTCAAAGTTAGAGAGGACGAGGGAGGCTTTTTTCGCATTTTTAAGCTAACAATAAGAGCAAATGGAAAGCCCTTCCTGTCTGTGTACGGTGTCGGATATGAGATGGTAAATTATGGTGCATATTCCGCAAACACCTCAGACGCCTTCTAATGGATACCACCTGAGATCACTGAACTTCTCACACATCGTAGGCAATTATACCTATTATATACAAATGCGTATAATATTGGCATAATCTGCTTTACATGGAATTATTTAGATGCTGAGACTTTCTAAAATAACATTTATTTTTTACTCAAAATTATTTCTAGTCTGAGTTATAGACTAACATATATTTATTTATGTTCACTGAGGGTGTAAAAGAGGTACATTAGAGAACTTTGCAGACGAATCTCGCGGCGATAAATAACATCCATGTACTACGACCACCTTCCAATTATACATCTTAAACTTAACACATCTCTGTTTTACTCTCTGAGAATATAAATTACGTATTCATTCAGGGAAGATAACTTAAGAACAAGTTTCCACCAATTGAAGTTCATCGCATTAAGAACACGATAACTTTAACTAAATTATCTTAACTTTGTTTAAGAAGAAGACGAGGAAAATTCCTCAGTTGGCGATCGATCATCTTCTTGTGGCTCGGCTGATGATGATAGTGAAGTGTCAAGAAAACATACAGATACTGAAATGTCCACAACGACTGAAGGTAGAAGCAGACCTGGATTTAATGCCAGAAGGGTATCATTAGCTTTCGTACTTGGTGGACCAAGAAAACAACAGCACTACGGCAGTTTCTACTTGAGAATGGGAGCAGTTGGTAAGATTTATAATTATTAATAATAAAATCATTCAGTATGATATATCTTAGAATATGATGTTTGAGGTTGATATTTCTATACTTGTTTCATGACGCGACATTTGCAGAATGTGAGCAAAAATAAATGGATTCCAAACCATTAGCTTCATGATAAATTTACCCTACCGCGATTTTCCCTATAGCTACTATTCAAACCAGTTATAATATTTTTATCCTTTCTTAAACCGAACCTTAAATTTTATAGCATTCGGTATCGGATCAATGATTTACTCTGGCTTGGAATTTGGACAGTATTTCGAATTAGAACCGGACACCAACTGTCATAATATTCTCTTGGCCTTAACACCTGCCGCCAGAATGGCTTTCATCTTCATCCAGATGTATTTTATATTTCTAAATAATGAGGTAACTAGCCAATATAGCTTTGAAATTCATAAATATTATATGTTTTATATTTAATTTATTACAGCAAATGAAAGTCTACAAGCACAAGGTTGTGGCACGATTTGGACTGATGCATATGGTTGGAACAAATTTATCCGTTTGGCTAAACGTCCTCATACAAGAAACCAAACATGAAATTTTGACATTTTACAATCCTGAAAACAATACGCTTGGAATTTCTCATCGAATGGGTGAGATTTTATTTGCATTTTTTAAATTCTAAATTTTATATTCTATATATATATATTGTTTATATTGTAGCCTTAAAAACAACATTTAATATTTTGGCCTCCCCTGTCCCTTCGGACCACCCCATGGCTGCTCATCTAAGAACTCCTCGTGGCCTCAAAGGACCTCATCATATATTTGAATGCAGGAGAAGTAATATTATGGGAACACTGGTACAAGATGCTTCGCCTTTTCTTTTCCCATGCACAATTGAATATTCATTGATATGTGCAGCTATCGTATATGTAATGTGGAAAAACATATCAAAATATCCATCGAAAAATATGGCCATTGCAATGAGTAAAATGAAACTGGATGGTTTATCGTATAAGAGGTCACCGCATCTTTATTCTGTGGATTGTGCACGGGCTCACAAGGGATTATTCGTTGGAATATTAATATTAGTTCTGACAATAATCTCCCTAATTTTATTCTTCGTTCTCATATCAAAGCAGGAATTTGTTTATCTTGCCGTCATCGAAGTAAACATTTGTGAGTTGACTTTGTATGCAATGACAACATTAGCCACGCTCGTTGGAATGGTTCAAGTCAGACATCTTCGTTATGATGGAAATAGAAATTTAGAGTTGGATAATATCCTGTTGATTGGGGCACAAACAGGAATGTTTATATACAGCACATTCACTATAATAGGTGGCCATTTTACAATCGAAAAAAATACAATTTTAGTGCTTATCACCGCTCTTTCGTCTCTCATACAAACTACATTCCAAACCATGTTCATCTTGGATGCCAGTAAAAGGTCTGTTTCCACACCTGATCAAATACGGAAAAAGCCGGGAAGAGAAATAGTAACATTTTTATTGGTTACAAACTTAGCCATGTGGGCTATCAATACTCTGGAGAAAAGCAGGGCAGAATCTCACCCGATCCAGTTACATTTCTATGGTTTATGGGCATGGACAATTATCACTCATGTTTCTATGCCGCTAGCCATATTTTATCGATTCCACTCAACTGTGTGTCTTTGTGAAATATGGAAAAGGGCTTATAAAATGAAGCCCACATATATGTAGCAATTAAGGAGGAGGTACTGAGCGATTGTGCAGTAAAACAAGGAATACGCTTGCCTGTTGATTTATAATTGTTATGTATTTTTGATGATCAGTTGATTACATTGTTTGTTTAATTAATTTATTTAATATGCTTAAGAAAAAAAACTCTGTTTTATTGATATTTTTTTATATTATTCTTCAACCTTGGAAGATGTTATAATAAAAAAATTAAATCCATTTTCGTATGTAGTTTACACATACATACCTAAAATTTAAAAAAATCTGAATCATAATCGCCGGATACATGACCTCCCCTACGAGTTTTAGAAATATTTAAAAGCTTTATAATAAATATTTTTAAATGTACAAAAACTTCATACCAAAGATATACTCAGTCATATAAATTCATTGAGTCAATCAGTTTTTCTATAAATTATTCATGTAACCTTTAACTTGTAAATCTTCCAATTTCTAAGGGTTTGTAAATATTATACTAGTATTTCGTATGTTAATATTGAATAATTACTATCGGTTAAAACAAATTTGTGCCAAAATGAATTGAAACAATTATTTGCATTGAATGAGTATTTTATTTTAAATTTATCCAGTACATATTATAAAATAAATATGATTCTGACTGAATTAAAATTAAATTATTTGTTTGAACATCAATCTTTCAAATTTAAAATGATTCAATGATACATATAATTGGGTGAGAATAAATTCAAGGTCTTCCTGTTTTTTGAGTATTATTGTATTTTGTACAAAAAATTAGGAGCATAGTTTCATATCTTGCATAAAAATGAATACAATAATTTTTATATTTTTTATGTCCTTTGTATTGATATAAATTTTTTAAATTAAGGATTTTGATACCAACTGATATTTATGAACATGTTGAATAAAACATTATTCAATGCTTATAATGGAACATACATATTATGAACTTTTATAATTTTTTAATGGAACATACATATTTGAAAACAGATAATCGATTTTAATCAATACTAAAAAAGTCTTTATCTCCTGTTAGGAGGTAATAAGTAGCTTTAAATACAATATACATACATATTTATAGTGTATATCAAATCGCAATTTATCAATTTATTACATTCCTTTCCTATATTGGAGAAAATCTTATTAATTTTTTTGGAAAATAACTTTGATTACAATAACACATTTTTTAAAGTAGTAAACCCACTATTTCTGGGAACAAATTGTATTATTTTTATAACATAAGACAGTAGATATATTTACTGTTATTTTTGTATTTTTATATTCATTTTTGAACAGTTATACCCGAAGAAACCATTCTATAGGCATATTTTAAATATAGGTATTTTTAGTCATAAAGTATTTTATGTACTAAAAATAGAGATTTTGATTTTTTTATGTCTTTAGGATAATTTTGATTAAGATTGGATATTTAATGTGAATAACATTTCTTTACATCCCGCTGTTACACCAAATACATTTTATCAATTGAATTAAAAATAATATAAGGCATCTGAATTTTACATTCCATTCCCAGATACTTTGTAAATATAATATTTATTGTAGTCTTTATAATACACTCATTATTAATTATGATTGCTCAAATACACTTGTTCAATAAGTCAAGTCAAAATATTACAAATTCCGAGCATGTAATCTTTAAGGAATTATGTATTTAATTTTTCTCTGTAAATAAAAGCTTTATGTGCAGATTGAAGTGTGTTGTCCAAATGGTTAATTTTATGTATTTTATTATAAGTGCCATGTTGTAATAGTGCTGAATTAAGTTTTGTTGTATATTTAGAATATTATTAGCTTTAAATGTTTCAGTGATTTAAGCTTACGATTGCTGCTACATTTCACTATTGTTAAATTTGTTTTCAAACTTATATTTGTATGATAAAAAAATATGTTATTGTTCTTTTATATTTATTATAACTTACAGAAATTATTTATTTAAACCAGAGTTAAGTATTTAAAAAAACTTATTTGTTTAATAAAGTTGTTGCTTCACATAAAAACCATAGCAAAAGAATATGGAAAAAGTTAATGCCAAAAATACACATTATTAAAATAAATACATACATTACTTATAAAAGTCAAATTGTTTTTCCTACCTTAAAATTAATTAATGAACAATTTAATAAGAGAGAATTACAAAAATAAAAATATGACACTAAATAGGAACCCAGATATTGCATTGATTATAATTTTTATTAATTAACAATTGTCCATTTTGAAGGAGATTCACATTTTCCAGTGTCAGGGCATAGTCTATTAAATGTAGTGTCACTTTCAAAACCAATTATCTCTCTTTCTTCTTGAATACGGTATGAAAATGTACTCTCATGTGTTCCAATAAAAAAGGCAGCTCTGGAACAAATTATTTGATCAATAATAGCAATACCGCCGTCCTTATATTGTAGCTTCATATCATCGGTCGGTTCATATTTTATGACATGAACATGAGATGAATGTAATAATTTAAAAAGTTTTTCAGTTTCTGAAGGTAATGCATCGGAAGCAATAAAAACAAATTTTAAAAAATTGTACTTCCCCAAAATGTTAGTAATTTGACTGGCAGTTCCTTTGATTGACGGAACATCTGTCGGTCGTCCAAGTGCAAAATCTCTTCTTCTCCAATGCACAGCAAGATAATTTTCACATTTTTCTTTTGTGCAACCAAAATGATTTTTTATGAAATCACTCGCTATTTGGATAAGAGCTTTATTAAACCGCATACTTTTTCTAGCTTTCCAATATAAAGATGTACCGAATTCATCATGTAATGCAATTTCTGCATTGGTAAACATTATCATTCGGTCATTTGATTCGATGGATAAAATTTCAGTTAGCTTTGAAGCAGTCCCTTGAAAATTCACACATTTTGAATCACGAATTTTGACATTTAGTTGCCCCCATAAATAGCCTGAATATTCACATGTGATGGAATCGTTAATTTGCCATTTTTCGATAAAATATCCACGTTCAAAGGCATCTTCATAATGTTTTAACATATATAATTTATCTAATACTATATTTTTTTCCAAAGACAACAATTCATGCAGTTCAATAACAGGGGCGAAAGATTTCAAAGAATTAACATCAAAAAACAAGTTCCAAGGAAGTGGCTTTTGCTGTAAAAATTGTGAAGATCTCCAATGATACAGTGGTCCCCAAGGTGGAAGTACCAGTTTCCACTGAAAACTTTTTGCAATCATTTGATCGGATAACTTTTTCACCATTACAGCAAGTCTTAAATAAACATCACGTCTTAAATTAAAGCCTTCTGGTGGATTGACTTCGTAAAATATATATTTTACATTATCCAAAGTAGTAGTAGCTTCTTCAATATTGTTTGGGGCACATATTTGCTTATCGGCAGGACAATATTCCAAAATATTTGTAGGTGAGAAAAAGTCAGTTTTATATGAACAAATATCGAAGCAAACACCAATACTTTGAAAACTCAAATGTAATATAATTGAAAAAAAGCTCAACAAAACTATCTTCCCCATGTTTAGCTTTCATTTGACATTTCTATCTGTCACTACTGTCACTGATCAGCTGTTTCTTCATGAGTACATATAAAATTTCATTGAATTATTTATTTTTAATTTTAAATATACAAAAACTGTAAAAAGGATCTTAAATAAACTAAATATATAACTAACTCTTATTTAAATGAGTAACCGCTACATTGATGATAGCAACATTGTTATACACTGAACTGTCAAACATTTAACATCGTGGGTGTTTGATGATTCATAAATAATTGCTATATAGGTTCCATATACAGTGATCTTTGTTATTTAAAATGGTGCGTGTAATTAGCCAGGAAACTTACGATGAAGTTGTCAAAGAAAATATGAATGATTTTGAAATGACTGCTCAAGACGCGATCGACGATGCAATCAAACAGTTTGAAGCCCAAGTATTTTAATTTTACTATAAAACTGACTTCATATATTTATTATTTTTTCTTAAACCACTTTTTATATTAGGGTGTGGATTTATCAAATATTATTAAAGATCTCATTTTAATGGATAAGCCAGATAATCATATGATTCTGGTTTCATTAAAACAAATAAATGAATATGTTGAAAACTCAACTGATATTGATATTTTGAATGCTCTGGTGTGCCTTAAGGTAAAATATTATTACAATTTTTTTTTCTGTAATATAATATGAATAATTTTCTGTAGGTTGAATGTGAAAAAAATATAGCACATCAACTCCTAGCGAGCAAGAATGGAGCTTATGGTGCAATATTGATGGTTTTATTTGCTAAAGACTTAGCAACTGATGTAAAAATTCAAGCTCTTGATACAATGATTACTTTTATGAACGGACAGCCAGATTTGCTCGATAATAGCGGCATCGATCTTATGAACAAGTATGCAAATGATTAACATATTTTTAAACACAAATATAATAATATTTTATTTAAGATATTTAGATATAGAAAAAAATGATGCTGTAATTATAAACATTCTCAAATGGATATCAATATGCTGTTTAAAACATGAAAAAAATAGGCAGAAAATATTTGATTCGCATATTCTCATACATATAAAACGCATGTTAGAATCTCACAAAAATCCAGAAGTGAGTTCTTAAATAATTTATTTATTTATTTATCTATACATCATTTATTACAATTAAATATATTTTAGATTTTGACTGAATTATGTGCAGTCATAAGACATTTAGTACTCGATGATGACATTAGAGTAGAGTATGGACGAGCTCATGAACATGCACGTTTAATTGCTATTGAAACATTAGATACATTAACAACAATTTTATCAGGTTTTCAAAATATTAATTTATTGGATACATCCTGTTGAATTTCCTTATAATATATTTTCTCTTGTAGATTTCAAGTCAAATGAAAAATTTATAAGTGATATCTTGTTAACTATCGCGACATTGGTGGTAAGACATGAGTTTTGTCAAAAGGTTGAAGAAGCTGGAGGATTGAAATTCATATTGGATGTTATGGTGGAGTTTCATGAAGTGGAAAAACTTAATCGACAGTGTTTCAAATTGTTAGTATAATAATATGTAATTTATTAAGCAAAGTAAAATTCTAAACTTATTATTTTATAGATTAAAAGCTTTGGCAGGTAACGATGATGTAAAAAGGAATATAATCAAACAAGGAGCTGCACCATTAATTTCTTCAGCTTTGGATAAACACAAAGTATTTTTTTTTTATTACTCAGTGTAATATGATTTTTTGTACATAATCATTTTATAATTTTTTAATAGAATACAGAACCATTGGCGTCTGCTGGTTTGGCTTGTGTGGCTGCTTTAGCACTAAGAGAAACTAATAACAGTTATCAATTGTTCGATGCAGGGATTCCTGAAATTATTCTACAGTGTATGAATATTCATAAAAACTCATTAGGTGTTCAGGTATGTTTCTTAATTTTTTATAATGTTTTTTTATAGAAATTTTTTTGGATGAATTATTTGTTGTTTGTAGAAAAATGCAAGTTGGGCAATTAGAAATATGGTTGCTCGATGTCTTGACCAGAGACAGAAATTTTTAGAATTGGGAGCTGAAGATCTTTTGAATCAGTGTTTGAAAAAGTTTGAAAAAAATTGTGTCCATGACATAAAGTCAGCCTTACGAGATCTTGGATGTACCGTCAAGTTAGATGAGCAATGGACGGGTAAAGGTGGAATGATTCACACATCTTCAAAACTGACTTCCGAAGAATAATCTATCACAAAAAAGATTCTCACTTTGATTTATTAAATTCACATCAATTTCGATTGACATCATTAACAATTAATTTATTTTAACAAAATAATTATAATTAACAAATGGTATACGTATATCAAAATATCACTATACCGAGAAATGAAACAATTTCAATGCTATATTTTATATAATATACATAAATGTTATAGTTTACAATTTACAATGTAAGCACAAAAACACTAACTACATAAGTAAAAATAATAAATTATTAAGTTCTGATGCAAAATCTGTACATTTTTAATACTATCACAATTTCATTTGTATTAAATTGATCAATCGATGGTGTTTTCCAATTGTTGAAAGCATCTTCTTATCCGGAGCTTGAATTTATTTCCAAAAAGTTATCAATGAAGTCGTTCATCTCGGAGCTGTCCCAAAGAGATAGGGAAATTTCGCCCATTGGCTAAAATTTTATGAACAATATTACAATGTATACAATATTATTTTTTCAATTTTAAAATACTCACATTTTGTGCTAATCTCCTTGGACACGTTGAACATTTCAATCTTGAACCTTGACATTCACATCTTGCTTGATCGCAAAGCCTAGTGATTTTAGCCGCACGAGATGCAAATACACCAATGGCTCTCCTGGCATTTACGGTATCATTACTCAACATTTTGCTGCCAGCGAATATTGTTCCTATCATATTTTTAATATAAAGATTATAATAATTTCAATAAATAAACTTTATACATTTACTAACCATTTGTTTCCATAGCGAGAGATGAACAAAATCCTAATTTAGCCTTGGGCAATTTCACTTGATTCCTCAACTCTGCATCGCCTTTCAATTCCCTAACGTCTTTAGTGGTATATGCCAAACCATGATCAATACCTATAATATTAACCTTAATGACATGAAATTCTCAAATAAATAACAAAGAAAAATAAAGTACCTAATAGAGTTTTTGCCACCTTCCGTTTCAACATGGTCAATTCATCATTTATAATTATGTGTAATGTTATCGATGAATCTAAAAGTACCTGGTGTACAACAGTATAATCCAGCTGAAAAATTAATTGCGATTTAATTAATGTGAATAATAATAGAAATACAATTAAAAATACCTTTAATGATATGCCATCGCATCTTGAGCACGGGAAGAGAAGGAATGTCTTTGATACTCCTGGTCTAAATTTGATCTTTGATGCATGGCTTAATGCTTCAAATGCATCAGCTCTGTAATTAGAACTGTTGACCAGAGGCTCTAAAATATAATGTAATTAAAATATTATCATAATTGAAATATTAATCATCATTTTAAATTACCTATTAAAATATGATCTACAATATCTCCGACATTTATAGCATCGACAAACGCTTTGTTATTTGTGTATAATGTGTGTGGATTACTGTAAATTCCTTGACCACCATAACCCACTACGGTAAACCTGAGAGACAAAGTTTAATATTATTAAACACATTAAATATTTTATCACATGATTCATTCACCTATTATTCTCGTAGCCGTTGTCTAGAAGCTTCCTGTTTAGTGTGTTTGCAATCATATCAATATTTTTCTTATTTCTTATATCCATATTGCATTGATGTGCTTCAATAATTAATACTACATCGGTGGAATTTGGAATCTGAATATTGTAATTGAAATCACCTTCCTCAATGATTTCCCCATTTGGAGCTACACACCTTTTAGAAAGTACAATAATTCATTAAATATAGGTATATCTTACTCAAGTAATGAAATATACAGTTCGATACTTACTGCATACATTTTTCTGGAATCTGTACAGGAATATAGTCAAAGTAACAAAGTTTCATATATGTATATGCCATGATGCAAGGGTCTATTCCGGCTGTACATTCATCATAAAATGAACTCGAATCAACCTAAAATATTAAATATCCATAGTAATTGCCATAAATAATGTGTATAATAAAAAATAATTACCATGTTAAAGCAATCTTTTAGAGGAGAAACCTTATTTTTGAAATAAGCTTCACAAACAGTTTCATTTGAAGACATCTCGGAGCTCTCTTGTATTTTATCCGAGCTGGGTAAAAGTTTCCAGCTATTACTCAGTTCTGTTATCGATAATGGAACATTCCTCGATGGCGTGAGCATATCGTCAGAAGGCTCATTATTCATTGTTCCACATAAACCTCCCAACCGAGCAAAATACCAACCTAAAATATTATTTAAGATTTAAAACATTTGAAGTAACTGTGAAAATATAATATATTTTAATATTCTATGTAGATCTTCTTACCGTTTACGTTAATTTCACATGTTTTATAAATTAAATTACATTTAATAACAACTCCATGAATATTGTCTATTCCAAAATAGTCATCTTCTCGTTGAATAATCCAATTGTCTATTTGTGTTGGTAAAGTGAGAATGTTTTTCCGGTCTACATATATATTCTATAAAAAATCAAAATATATATATTTTTTTAAATATGTATGTATGTGAAAACTCACTTCTTCGAACATATCCACATGTATAAGTGAAGAATCTGCCATTAGAACTAAATTATAATGATTATTATTCGATTCCATCAAAATAGTGAAATTCTTTGATAGAAAATCAGACATTAACAAAAATGTTCCAGAATCTGTCAATGTGAAAAGTTTTCTATCCATGGTCACAATTGTTCCATAACCAGTTATTATAGAGTGCCCTAAAATACATTAATTATATTTCACATTGATACAACTCATTATATTTGAAAAATAAATTGATTTACCTGTAAATGGTGGAAGTATATTTTCTAAATTCCTATATGGCATCAAATCATAAATGTAACTCAAAAATGTTTTATTTGACCAAAACCAAGTATCTACAAAGTCATGAACAGTTTTATACTCAGAAATTTGAGTAAGGTCTGGAGTTCTATTAAAAGCATGCCAAGGTGCGGGTAACTTTTGTTCAAGTAACATTATTCCTTGTTTTGGATCAAAAATAAAATTAGTTTTTGCTTTTCTGTGTCTAAAAATATATTTAAAAAATTTAATTAAGCAAGAATCATCATATTGTATGATATTTTCACTAACATTTCTTCATTTTGTATTGCGCTTCTTATAGATTCTGAGATTTTTTTGTACAGAATTTTTGATATATTACTAATTCCATCTCCTATTTTAAAGTAGTCATACCACCATTGAAGTCTTCCCTTTGCTTCCCAAAACTAAAAAAAATAATGAACAGATATTAGAAATCCCATTTGAAATGACATATTTATAGGAATTATTTTACTACCTTAGCTTTGATCGTCTTTACAATTGATAATTCTTGAAGTTTACTTAACTCATTCCAAATTTCAGACGTAACATCTTTGAGCTCTTTTTGGAATGGAATGTGAATTAAGATTTTTTCTTTGAATATTGTCATTACATTAGTAGAATAAATTTTGATATTGGTTATTTCATCATTATAAATCATATCTTTATAAAATCTAAAAAATCAAATAGGAGTTTTATTCATGACAACATAATAATTATTTGAGCAATCGTGTAGTAATAATACCTATCTAAATACTGTGCAAATTCAGCTAGAGCAACGAAAAATGGAGAATCTGTGAGTTCATTTGTTCTGGCATAAAAGAAATCAAATGCTTCTCGACTGAATTTCCATAAGAAGTTTTCAAGATAATGTACAAATCGCAAGAACATGGGCTCTATTGATTTTAGTAAATTTCCCCAAAATATATTAAATTTTTCAATTAAATTTGTCCATACTACATCAAAGTAGTTAATGATTGATAAATGTACTTGTCGAATAAATGAATCGTATTTCAATATAGCGGCTTCCATAATTTCAGATACTTTTTCCATTAAGTCGGCTTCCAGAAAAGAGTTAACCTTTTCGATCAATGATGAATATGATGTCTTTATAGTATCAACTACCCACAAAATACTTTTTCTCAATGATTGCCCAGTTTCTCCCATCAGTTGAGATAGTTCTTTAATGATACCGGGTAGACTCTCTAAATGATCGCGCAAAGAAAGTTGATCAATGATATTCATTCCAAATTCCATAAGATCTTTTATGTAGAATTCATTTGCATTATAGGAATTATTCAAAAATTCATGAAACTCTTCAATATCATCTTTGATGCGGTGTAAATCGTTTAAGTCTTCTACTAATTGATTCACTTTTGGTTTAAGGTCACTCCAAACATTTTTCAATACTGAATGTGTTTCTATGGGTACATTTTTCCAGAGTAAAATCACTTCGTATGCTTGCTCGTAAAAATCTTTCATCGCTAATAACATCGATGATCTGACTTGTTGATAGATTTGTGGTCTCCAATTTGTTCGGCTTGTCAATAATCTTGAATGATTTAATCTAATATATGATGCTATATCTACAGTTTTAGAATCTTCATAGTCTCGCCACGCTTCAAAGTCTGCATATCTTGCATCTACTATTTTTCCAATCAAATGGTAAGATACATCTGTAAAACAAACACAACATTAAAATATCTCTATTGAATTATTCTATAAAATACATGCAAATAAATTACAAACCATCTGTGCGATTGAAATGCCCCGACACATATCTATCCTTGGCGGCAAGTATAAATACACCTGTATCATTCCCCATGGTTCTGTTTACTGTCATATAAACTTTATATTCTGGATATGCAAAATTCCAAGTTGAATTTAAATCAAACCATTCATGATCTTTTGTTCTCTATAAAATATTAAGTTTAACATCAAAATTTTGGTTTACCCACATATATATAATATTTAGAAACAGTTCTCACCGCATATCGAAAAACTTTTTGTGTAAAGTCCAAAAATGCTGCACTTCTCTTAGTTTTTTCATAAAATAAGGTTTTTTTATATTTGTAATAATTATCGATATTGTATATCTTATACTGCATATCCACATCACTTTTAACAATTAAGTACAAATTGGTCGATGGATGTTTGCAGTCTATATCAAATCTAAAATATTAAATTATTAGCATTAATCAATGCATCTTGCATTAGCATTAATCAAATGCAATTATTTATAATTAAATTAATATTTTTAGACTTACATATACTTTCTCGATGGGCCATGTGATTTGTCTCTCAATGCAGAAAAAAATGTTAGTTTGTCACTTTTAAAGTTAGAATAATCTAATTCAATCGATATATTAGAATTTGTGCCTGAATCACTCATGTACTTTGCGAAGATTTCAACATCCTTTAAAAATCATTAAGTATAAATGATATGAGTATCGATGATTTATAAAGAAAATGCTTTATTTTTTACCTTATCAAAAGACGGATGAGCCAATGCAAGTTTTACATTATGTAAACTTGCATCTTTGATATTTGGATTTTCCCAGCGTCCATCAAAATGTACAGTTTTTTGTACCGAGTTCAATGACCAATTGAAATTAGCAGAACCTTGCAAAAGAGTATCCTGTAAATGATAATCAGCTTCCAGTGAAAACATTCGTTTGGGATATTTTATATTTAATATCATTTCTTGTGATTCATCCACATCCTGGAATTTAAAAAAAAATTACATAATAAAAATTACAAATTACTAAGAATATTCAAAATCTATAGTATAATTCATACCACAGTTTTATTGGATAAGTGAACATCATAATAAAACCACACTTCTGGATTCCATTCAATTTTTGATAATTGGTATAAATCTCTCTCCTTTGATTCATATCTATTTTCAAACCTACAAATAATAACTTTTAATAAATAGTGAAACATAAAATATGCTGATAATTACGTTGACAACCAACTAACATAATTGTTCTATTCCCTTGGAAAACAAATATTCGATTCTGTTTACCCATATTCCATGGCTCTAACTCGATTTTTCCGGTTAAATTGAAATTTGTGGCATTTCTTAATGCGTACAGTGATGCCTGCTTTGTTACCTGTTTCAAACGTGATAATTTATTAAAATAAATGAATTTCTCATAAAATATCAAATAATCTTACTATTGACTCATCTTCATTGAAACTATGAATATAATGGATTCCTAACGGATTATAGGAGTTGTCAATTTCAATATTTATATCATCTTTTTTGATGTCATTTTCCTCTGCAGTCACTTTTTTGTACAGTCCTTCAACAAATTGCTCTCCATTATAGAAAAAGTTACATTTTCCTTTGCTCTCTGCAGGCGTTTCATCATAAGAATAGTTTCCATTTATGATATGTTGAGTGTTTAGTGGGATTTCTAGATTGATAAGCCCTAAATGTTTAGTTGAATTATCAGAGCTACTTTTTATGGAATGAGTGGAATTAAAAAGCGCCGTATTATTTGTCCACAGTAATCGAATTATATTTTCCAACAATTCTCCTTGATTAGATATGTTCGCTTCAGCTGCTAACCAAGGTAACTTTATAAATGGTGTTGTAGTATTGAAACGGCCAAAGGAATGCTTAAAGCCACCATATGTAACATCAACATCAGTAATCAATAACTTTCCGGGTTGATAAACTGCACTCCTGTAAAAATATTGGAAAACATATAAGTATAATGTATTATAAATATTGCACTAATTAATATTACCGTATCATATGAAAGTCAGGATTTTTATTATCATACACTCCATTTATTTTAAATGTTTCATCATTAACATATAAAGGGGTACTAAGATCATATGAAAATATATAAGTTTTATTGTTTTTAATTTCCAAGTCCAAGGTGGTAGCCACTCTCTTATATAAATCTTGTTTTCCCCAATCAATTTTGACATCCGTGTGGAAATTTTCTATTGGTTCTTTTACCTTAAACATTATGTAAACATTTTATTGAAAATAAATAATAGATGATATATTATAAGAAATTTATATGAATGATTACATTTCCATTTATCGATATAATATCCTTTGAGATATCTGTTTCATAGAAAATATCAAAAATTTTGGAATTATTAACATCACTGAACAGTATTTTTAGTGTACGTGTATCCACATTCGGTGTTGGGAGATATAACGATATTTGAGTATCTATTTTCTCGGGTGTAACAATTGCTTTTCCATATGATGACATTCTGGAAATAATTATATTACATATGTATTAAAGTTTGAAAACATGACACAAAATTTTCAAACAATTTCTGTGATTACTTGAGAGAATCATCCATGTTAAACATGAATCCGGCATCCAGTAAACTTGTTTTAGTTTCTTTTGTTTTATTACCAAAGTAATATGTTTTAAATTTTATATCTTGTTGGTCATGTTCAGTAAATTGTTTAATAAGTGCCTGAAATTTCATTAGTTTAAATTTACTTGTATATGTTTTTAAAAGAAGAATAGCGAGAATTGTGTTTTTGTTAAAAACCTTTAAGAAAAAATTATTTTCTAAAAATCTCCATTCTATATCTGAGCTACCAGACAGTTGTGTCATGTTAAAGTTGTATAAGATTGATCCTTCTTTTTGCGTTAAACTAAAAAATTCAAAATACATTTTGTATAGTCTCTCAAAAAAACCAAAAAGGTATTTATGTATAAATATGTATTATAAAACTTACAACAAATCCCCATTTGCAATAAGATAGTTCAATTTCTTCAACGGTGTCTTCGCTTCAGCTTTAAATGTTACATGATGGTTTGGATTTAGTTTTACCTGACTTTTCAAATAAATTTCTTTAAATATGACATTAGATGAATCAACCTATGAAATTTGAAAAGAAAAACACATTATTGTTGAGATCAAATCATAAGATGTTAATTAGGTACCTGAGCAGTTATTTCACTGAATGTCTCGTTGTGGGATCTTACTAAGTGTAAAGTGAATTGCATGGCTCCTATGAGTGTTGCTGTTAAAGCATACTTTTCATCTGTTACAGCAGATCGTAAAATAACTATGTACACTTCTCCTCCACCCACAGGTTTTACAATAACACTTAACTAAAATTTTAAAGTACTTAATAGATTGAAAGTTAACAATAATTATAAACTCAGCAAACCTGAGAGGGATTATGATTAGTTATATTTCCATCAATATTAAAAACAGCAGTTTCAGTTTTGAGTATTCCAGAAACCTTGCCATTTTTCAATACTTCACTGGTTATATTTATGTTTCTAAAATAATTCAATTTATATTTAAATAAAATAACATAAATAAAAGTTTTTTTCTTCAAAAATGACCCAAATGCAGTACAAACCTGAATCCTTTATGGGGAGATGCTAATATAATTTTTGTAATTCCAATACGTTGCTCAGCATTTAAAGAATACAGCATTTCTTTAGAACCAATTCGAGCTTCACCGTGTACAACTCTTAAAGAATCCGATGGTTCATTACTTATGAAAAATGCTATATCAGATGTAGGAATTATATCATATAAGGAACATTTAATTTTTAATTTTAAATGGTCGGTTATTTTTGGTCCCCAAGTAACATCGCCAGATAACTGAAATTAGTGTATCGTATATTAATATAATTATTCTTATTCCAAGTACATGGAATGATTCTCTTACAAAGTTTTGCTGTCTACTATTAATTGTCATAAAATGTCCTACAACACTTCTTTCAATATCACTTGATTCATATCGAAGTTGTGTAATTACATTAAGATGTGGTGTGTATGGAGAAGAAATACTAATATTTCCGTCAATATCAAAGTAATCAAGGTCAACCTATAAAAATGAATTAAAGTTTTAAACAATAAATAAAAATGATTATATTAATAAACATATTTATCTTACTTCCAAATGTCCAGCTGCATGCACTTGGAATGAGGCTGTATCAATATTTGTCAATAATTTCCATATTATATCATCAAAGTGACCATCAATTTTAATATTTACAAAAGGCAAAACTTCTAATGCAGTTTTTGCTTCAATAATTGCATTGTGATTCTTATAATCTTCATTCTCTCCCGTGTCAATTGTATATAAAACATTGACAATGTTCTAGATAAAGAAAAAAATAAATTGAATGTTATATGTAATTTGGATAACGGATTACAATATCTATGTATAGCCTACTTCATTCCACTTGGTCGCATTTTTCACTAAAAGCTTTGTTGATATGTTATAGTTCTCCTCAAGAATACAGTTAATTATTTGACTAAAATGTATCTCTTTAATCGACTCAAACGGGGTGTAAATGTTCAGTACATTTGTCATTGTACTCAAATCCTAAAATAAAAATTGCAGATTATTTTTTGAGAATAAAAATCTTTACAACAAGTATTGTTTACCTCTAATATAAATCTATCAGTAACAATTATATTACTTGTATTTGGGAGTTTCACTTCAGCACGCAGCTCTATAATTTCTTCATCTTCTTCTCCATTTACCTGAAATTTGTAAATAAGAAATTAAAAGCCATAATTCTGCATCGCAAAGAATACAATACAAAAAATGAATTGAAAGACTTGAGCAAGAGAATTACTTTATTTAATTTCCCAATGAATTTTAATGTTGGATAATATAAAGTATCAAGAGTTATAAGAACTTCAGTTGAAAAGTCATCTATCAGAGAACCTACGGCAGTTGGGGAAAATTCATCTATTACTTGAATTATACCCTTTCCATCATTTTTCAACAAAATTGCAAATCCAATCTGAAAAATTCAAATGATTTATTATATAGATTGTTTTTATAAACAAGGTGTAAACAGGGTTTATAAAAACAGGAGGCAGCATAACTTCCTTAATTTGTAATACAATAAAACAATAAGAACTTGAGATATTTTAATTTTTCTCACAATATAAGAAATTCTATAAAGTTTTTTTACTTATGCAGCCTCACTCTGTAGGTATGTATGTCAATATACCTTATGTTTTGATAACTGTAGAGATATCTCCGAATCTAAACCATATTGGTTAAATATATTTTTAAGAACCAAGCCACTTTCTTCAAAATCATGAATTGGTGTAAACACTTTATAAAGATATTGGTAATCTGTTTTTGAATTGTAATGCCAAATTCCTGTAAAACCGAAATCCAATTTGCCCCATCCAACACGAAAATCAATCTGAAAAATTTAGATCATTGGAAAACATTGCTATAAAGAAAATACTTTGTTTTAACAGAATAATATACTTCTTCAGTGTTTTTTTTTGCCTGAAGCATAGCATTTTGTAGCACATCTATTGGTAGAGCAATGTGAGTGAATATGTGGAAATCTATGTTTGAATCGAGCTTTAAAATTATTTCGATTCCAGTAGTGACATTTGGTGCTTGTACCATAGCAACAAGATGACGATCATGGTCATTTATTCCAAATCTAGCAGTTATTAAAGAGTAAGTTGCTATAGGACTAGTAACATTTAATAAAATCATGTGATTAGTAAATCGATGCAAATGACCTTAAATGAAAAATTTATAAAATAAATATGAACGCATATTTTAAAAATAATAATAAAAGAGAATTCTTAAGAATTTAATATTTACCGTCCACAACAATTTTAAAGACATTATCTTCCAGGCTCAAATATGTTAATCCTTTTACATCTCTTTTTTGAGAGAAGGAAAAGTTTGTTTCAAACAGTCCTTTCTTATAACCCTAGAAATATGATTAATTAAATTGTATTCTGTTTCAAAAAATTAATTTATTTTGTGGTAATACCTGTAATGGTGATTTTATGTTGACTCTTCCAATTATATTATTAAATTGTTCATTCTTATTTATCTTCCAAGAGGAATTCATCATAATCATCCCATCATTGTTGTACTGGATAATGCAATATAGATTATTGTTAGAACAAATTAATAAAAAATAATATTCAATTTTTATACATATAAACTTACCTCAAAACTTAACAAAGTATCAGCAGTTTGCTTCCATAAATGATGATGTCTTGTTATGGCAGCAATATTTGGTAATGCTTCGAAAGTGGAATTAATAAGTGCCTTTATTTCTCCAAATACCTATAAAATAAGTATATATATTTTATTGAGTGACACAAAAAGACTATGTAAAACCGTATTTCTTACTTCATTTGTTTTTAATAAATAATCCCCTTGAATGCCGAACACCAATTTATCTTTCTCCCATGTCATATTACCATTGAGCATTTGGAAGTTGTCTACATATTTCCACCTAAAGATTTTTTTTATAGAATAAATATTTTCGACATAACAAATATATTTTTTTAATGATGATACAAACATTAGATTTAAACTTGTATCCCTCCAACCCGGGAAAGGAGTATCCATTTCTGATAGCAAAGCATATAAGGTTTCCTTTCCAGTCTCTGAAAATACTTTAACTCGCCATAAAATATTATCGTCTGGAGACCAACCAAGTTTTATAAACCACTGACACAACCAATCTAAAAATAAAAAATATAAACAGTCAATTGAGTATGTTTACACTAATTACAAAAGTAACTTACCTTTCACTAAAATATCAAAGTCTCCATTTATTAAGCGACCTGGATAGAAAATATGGAAAGAGCCTCCGTAGTTTAATAATCCTTTATTGAGGAATTCAACATCCACACTAACTTTCTGGTTTGGGTCTCGATTAGCATCCCAATTGATATCTCCTTTGATTCGTTTCACTTGGGGATTATTCATTTTCATATATGTTATATGAATATCTCGTATACTAAAACAGTTAATTAGTAATGCTAATTTAATATAACTTGAGAAAATAACTTTGAAAAACTAACTTGTCAAAATGTATATCAGCAATAAAATTCGTGTCATTGTGGAAGTCTCCCAATAAGTTGATTGAGTATAATTTTTCTTTCCATTCAAGTTGACCGTAACAGCTGTAATTACCTTCAGAGTAAATCAAGTAACGAGTTAAAAAGCTATATTCTTGCTTATCTTGTTCTGCCTGTAATAAAAAAAAACAATTTAATCTCACAATAAATTTTAACATTTTTTTAAAATATATTGTATAGACCTTAATTAATATATTAAATTGGTGGTTATCTTGGGTGAATCTAGATTCTATAGCAATTTCTTTAAACGTCGAACTACTAACAACTGCTTTTAATCTCCTCGAAGCCAAATGAGAAGTGCTCTGATCTTGATAGACTGCTATTAAGCTAACATCTGTACCAGTGAACCATATTGTGTGTGCAGAAAACTTAAATAATATTAAAAAATATTTAAACACTCTATAAGAATAACATTTTTACTCCATTCGCATTACTTACATCATATTCGCTTGTTCTTTTTTCATGTAATTTTACTTGTAATATCATTGGTACAAATGATGGTATTGTCATATTTAAATCAGCTTCAATATAAAGCTTGTCGTCTCTCGGAATATAAACTTTGCTCCAAATACCAATCAGACCATCATGTTTTGAAGTTTTGTCATAGTGAGCGGTCGTAGAAAAAGTTTTTAAAGCTCCATCCTATAAAATGAAAACACACACATATATATATATATATATATATATATATATATATATA
>JAGTTH010001508.1:0-71661 GCA_022606485.1 Agraylea sexmaculata | reverse complement strand
ATATATATACATATGTATTATATATGCTATTTAAGTAAATTATCATTAATGGGTTTTATTTCTCTGCTATGATATACTTTTTAACTCATTATTACCTCTCATGTCAAAACAAATGAAAATTCTCATGTTAATTATAAGTCAAAAGATTTATATACTCTATACACATCATTCTAATTCCTTAGATGTATTGAATTATCAATAAATGGAAAATTCATACTTAATAAATTAATTGTAATATATGAGCAGCTGACAAGAATAATGCTCCAACCGAATTTATGACAACTTTTGGTAAATGAAGATTTTGCGTTTAAGCTTATTAAAAAAACATACCAACAAAATTGTGTTAATTTTAATACCAAACTAGAAGATGTTGAAAAACATAATACTTTTCCCATAGATGGAGAACGACCTAATAAAACACAAGAATGGTCTAACTCAAAATACAGAAATTTTGAGTTAGACCGCTTAGACTTAGTAAAGGAATAAATTTATTTGTCATTTCGTGTAGTTACCATAATTACTTTATTTTTAGATCTTGACAAAGAATCATAAATCACTATTCGACTTACATGATACAATATAAATTACTAAGCTATCTATAATATTTGATTAAATGCGACCTAACTTATCTTAGTCGTCTTATCTGTAACACTCATAATATATGTTATCTGTTACTTTACTACATATATAACTATTGAGTTTTATTTTTCCATTTAGCATGGTCCACATAAATAAATGTGTGAGATATGCAGCTAAAGAAGATACCGATACCTTCTAGCGAAGCTCCTATCGCAATTTACATTTGAAATCGATTCGATTTATTCGGAGCACATGCCTCATGGGAGAATCTCAACCAAATGATCAGCTCAAAATGGCCATTTAAAGTTACACATATAATGGAACTTTTGAAATATGCTCCAGACTCGAAATGAGCCTGAATATACTATAAAGAACATTACGTATAAACCAATATTCATAAGTAGCTCCGTAAAAAATCGTATCAAAAGTAAGTCGAAACTGAAGATAAGAATATTTATGCTAAATATTCTATGCCAATTTTACACGCAGAGGTCTGTTTAAATAATACAAACAGAGATAATACCATAAATTAATAAATACTTTAATTTTATTAATAACAGAAGAACTATAATTTAAAGTAAAATGGCTTTTTACTATTTGGCTTGATTTTTGTAAACCTATTTGAATTTAACCCGTTGGACATCTGTTTAACACTATCTAATAACCTTACAATCCAGGAAATCAGAATAAACCTGGATGGTATTTTGTTCCCAATTGACCAGTCACACTAAACGTGTAAACGATCAACTTATTTTTAAATGTATTTTTTATTGAAAATCAGCCAATGACCATATTATTTATTACCATGTATCAAATACCTAAAAAATCTCCATACCAACAAAATTGTAATTACGAATTGTTGATAGTGTCCATAATTTAAAGAATTATGTTTTTTGTATTTTCCACAGTAAATTTATTACAGAGTCTCAGTAGTTTCGACTACAAACTTGTAGTCATCTTCAGATGTCTCTGAAGAAGTCTCTTAATTACTGTGGAAATTACAAATAACATATTTCTTTAGGTTAATATGAACTAAATAATTGTATGAAGCCACATTGTAATAAATGTTTACGTTACTAAAATGTTTAGCATTCTACGTGGTTTGTACAACATTATCATGACATACCATGGTGTGACGCAGTATATTTATTTTTATAATAGTGAAGGGTAGTGTTTAAAAGATTTAACCGTGTATAAAGAGATCAAAGGGATGTTTGTTGAACATGTTCGACGCATATCATCCGCAAAGATGTGCTGAGCAAAGCATAAATTTTTAACAGCATCCTTCCACAATAAAATACTGGTAACCAGATAGCTTATACTTAAATAATCACCATGCAGATTCTCATAATTTATATTTCTTAGAACTTAGGTTAAGATGTTTTGGCTCTATACCTACCTAGTCCGTGCTACACTTGTATGGATTTCGGTTTCCCATCAAACCACGATGAATAGAAATATTTATGTTTTTAATTATACCTTGTAAATATCGAATAATTTATAAATATCCTATCTGACCCAAATATACCATTGAATATATTTTGGCTTTATAAATATTTTAATAATAGAATAGAAAATAGAAATGGTATATAACGATAGCAATATGTACCTACAGTGGGAAATGCACGTTACCTGTTGTCGTATAAACCCACAAATGTAACCATATGCCATAAATTCGTACTATTGTACCTGAGTACATATTTATTTTGTATTATTAAATTAACATTCGAATTTCGGAATTGCATTTGCATTATATTGTTGATTTTTTAAATATGTATACTCTGTGAATAATTAAGATCATTCTTGTTAACAAAAATAATTATTGTTTTTACAATTTTGTTTCACTCAAATGAAGCCACAATTTTCAATATGAATTCATATAAAAAGAGATAAAAATATATTGTATTTGTTGTTGCAATGAATATTTGTTGCTTAAACCTAAAAAATATTATAATATTGCTTTTATTAGTTAATGCCGTTAAGTAATGGTTTCCTAGGTGTACGTTGCAGTAAACGTACACCTTAAAGACGGTAGTATATTTGTTTTGCTATATTATTGGTAGGTTTTTTGTTAGTTTACGCCTCGCCCAAGGCTTAGATAAGGAAACAACTAATAATAAAAGATATTCCACTACCGTATTTACGGTGTACGTTTACGGTAACGAACGCCTAGGAAACCCTACAGGCGTAAGTATAATAGGAAATAAATAAAATAGTAAAGTTCCAGAAGTGGGAGTTCGATCAATTCCCTCATGAATAATTTGAAAAACGATACAAATGCAATTTATGTTTTTGTGTTACATCTTGGGAACACTTAGTATGGTTTTATTTACAGGTACAATTTAAACAAAGTAGGTAAGTGCTTTCTGTTAATAAATTATTATACACAAAAACAACGAACGCAATGCATTCAATTCTTTTTTATGATAAATGGGGACGAGGGTTCTTTATTGAAAAATATTTGTTTGTGTACCTGTTGATTTATACGAGGTTCTCAAGACAAAGGGGCGGCATGAGTGGTTGTAGGATGTAACAGCCTCAAATATTCATCATGCTCAACCTGAAGATGGTTCGTATACAAATGATATGCCATTCTTACTGTACCAAATGCACAATATGCTCTTACAATTTAGAGCCCCTTGCTTACATTTTAAAACAACACAAAGGCCACAAATGCAACTCGAACGCATCTCATTTTTACCTATCTATATGTATACATACAGGTGGAGACAGATAATACAATACTATTTTAAAATAATTAAATTAACTTATTTTCTCATCGAAAAACCATTCAAGACGTAATATCCACACCCCATTACTTTGAAAACTTCTTGCGACCTAAATCTTACTTTCGAACTGTTCTTATGGCAGGTTAGAAAATGTTCTAGTCATTCAAAAGACATTAGACAGCTTTTTAGTTTTAAAATCGAGTAAGTTCAATTTCGATCAATCGAAAACAGATTATGAAAGTTACATTTTTTGCAAAAGGAATTTAAAAGTGCTTAAATAAATCGAGTTATAACTACTTTTATTGAAGGTGATTTTTTATATAAAATAATAAATCACCTTCAATAATAAAAAACCACTCAAGTAAAAAAAAATTTGATCGGTTATTACGATTGAGAGATCGATAATAGGATTAATAAAACCTCGATTGCTCCCCTTGATTCGGGTTTAATCTTATTTCCTGGATTGTAAGGTAAATATTGATACGATTATTTGAATGTTTAACAATATATCTTGCTGTGAAGTCTTAAATAGATGTTCATCATTATTAAAAAAAAGAGGTAATAGAGTCATCTCAAATATTAAAAACATATATAAACTCACTTTAACTTCACCAACAAACAAGCGTAATAGCTCAGAAGATAAGAAGCGTGGCTACAAATACTGTGGTCATGGGTTCAAATCACACTCAAGTCAATAATTTTTATATTGATTTGATCCGTTATTACAACTGGGAGATCGGGAATGATATTAATAAAAATCTCGATCGATCGTCTTGATCCAAATTTACTCTTATTTCCTGGGTTGTAATATCAATACCGAGGCAATTATTAACCCTGGTAGAGCCGCTCTGTCGGCGTAATTAGTAACCGGTCATACCAAATTTGTAATTTTTTTTCTCAAAAAGCCTCTCGGGACGTACATAAATAAATAATATAATATATATAATTGTCTAAGATGTGTGTATGTGCGGGTTGTTCAACCTTCATTGTTACCAAATGGAAGAATAATATTTCATATAATTATTTTACTTATTTCATATCTAAAATCTCGAAATTACTATTTTAATGATAATAATTTTAAATTAATTTAAAAATTATATTAGAGATATTTAATCATTATACATATAATATATACAGAGTCGCTATATGTAGAAAAATAGTCCTTGATATATCAGGGTACAGTAAACCGTCCTATTAAAAAGACAAGCAGAACATTAAAAAACATTCACAAATTGAAAATTTCAATTAAAATTACCCTAGTAATAAATATATGCGGTAGTATCCATGTATGTACTATTGCTCCAACAGTATTTGCAGATATTGCGTCCTCCACAATATCGGCGGCGTGGCTTGTCTATCAAAACCTTGCCACCGTGTAAATCGAGATCGACGTATAATAATGTATACATATAAATATAAACGAGTAGATGCACTCGGGTGGGCAATAATTTAATTTGGAATTTGTATCATGTCACCATGGGTATATGTCAACGATTCGAAATTTCCGACGCATGCATGCGTAATAATAAATACACGGATGAGCCGGACAGATTGACGAAGAGCTGTGTAAAAAAGAGAGCACACATAAACGCAAAACACTGGCAATTTCATTTGTTTCCTGTCAAATAAAAGGAGCGTACAAATTGCTATCGCAAATGTATTTCATTGGCCGGGGCGCGTTCTTGCCGACGCGGCCGCTAAAAGCATTCCCTGGTCTCCCGAAATTCTCCATCCACCCTTTGTTTAGAATTTTCCACTCAAAGGCTGTCTCTGTGTGTATTTCTGAATAAATTTATCGGGCCTGGCATGGCTCAATCCCCCGGCTAATGAAAGCCAGTATAGTAAAAGACAATAGATTGTATAACGAACGAGGGTCTACTCCATAGGCAATGGACATCCGTTAATTTTTCAATGTTCCCATTCCGATGACACAATTGCAAGGCCAATTCAAACAAAACATCCGAACTCCAATTCGAGTGTCGATAACAGCAATGTGTGGAGTTTGTCTGAATATGACATCATGACATTTTACATTTTCAGTTAAACGTTGTAATATTGACGATGTAAATAGTATGTAACCATATCTACAACGCCATGATTCACTAATTTTTTTATAATAATTAAATTAATATTGTACATTATAATACATTCAAACAGAAATATTTATGAGTGGAAACTGATACATTTAATCTAGTAAATATTTATTTAATTGATTAAAAATGTTCATGGCAGGTTTTTTACAGAGTAGACAAAAACAAATAAATATTAATGAAATAAATGAAGTGATAAAGATAATCATTTATATGTTTCCATATAAGGTCGCTCCTATACAAGCTCTGTAGGTGGCAGAATTGGTGGATAAGAGATCACCCATGTGCGTAAATTCATTCCCAAGTCATTGCAATATATTCAAAGAATAATGGAATACTGTTGATAGAATGGAATAGAGAATAATGAAAAGAAAACTATAAATATTATTATAACAATAAGTAAAACATTACTTTGCAATTATTTTTCTCATCTGATGAGGTCGAGGGAATTGCTGCCTCAGACTGACCTACAGTTATTTCTTTTTATTTAAAAAAAATAATGCCAATCGTATCGGTGTAATCTGTATATAACAGCAATTAATTAACTTTGGGAGACTAAAAATATTTCTAACCTATTTTTGATTCGTAGCTTCAAATGATTGTTAACCATGAAATTGTATACTCTGAAATAAAATAATGTTATCCTCACATTGTTTTATTGACCGATCTATCTAAAATTTTAAAATTACAAAATCCCGCCATATAATAAATTTGATTTTACTAACGTGCAAAAATGTTAAATTTTCCCCGGCATCAAAATATACGGTTATTAGTTTTATGGGGTGAGTCTAATAGAGTTCGATATCGCAAATTAGGTAATATACTGACAGGATCGGTGGGGAAACAAATTTAAAAAAAGAACACACCGAAAGTAGTTTTTGAAAATGAACTTTGTTCAAATCCGATGCAAATTTTATTAGCTGATAAATGCGAAAAGTTGAGCATATTAAAAATACGGCGTTTATTTTCATCGACTCCGTAGTTTGTTTTATTTTTATGTACCGCAAGTCCGGTCAGCATTGGGATTATACTATCCATTTAAATGTTAATTAATACCGTCAAAATATGTGAATAATAAAAATCATATAACAAACAAGTATCGCGAATATCCGGCGCTCTCATAAAATATTATCGTATTTACACAAAATGTTATACGGTTAGTTAATTTTTAATATTCGGATAAAAATACAATGACGACAACACACCTACATTAAAACTGTAAAACTTTTGCAATTTAACATTTTTTTCACATCCCCTCGTGCTTGTTTGACGGTATGCATTATATTTTTAAATATTTATGTGACGCATGGCAGTTTTTAAGGTATAATTCAATTTGAATACTAGTATAACCAACGTAATAGCTCAGGGGATAAGAAGCGTGGCTACAAATACTGTGGCCATGGGTTCAAATCCTACTCAAGTCAAGAATTTTTAAATTGATTAGATCGGTTATTACGACTGGGACATCGGGAATTTATTAATAAAAATCCCGATCGATTGTCTCGATCCAGGTATACTCTGATTTCCTGTATTATAAGGTAACTACTGAGGCGAATATTAAGTCAGTGAGATGTGTAACTAATAATAGTTAAGATCACCGACAGATAATTAACACGTTGTTGTGTATAAAAAACCATCTCAAAAAGACCCTTTCTAAAAAATAAAAATAAAAGCTCCACAGAGCGTAAATAAATAAATAAAGGCTAGTAATTTTCTATTAGTTAGTCAATTATACGGAGAGCACGTTTGGTTCTATTTAAATCAAATTTATATATTTTTCATTGTATCTTCTTTTATTTTATTTGTTAATACTCATATTTCTTTTCTTTTTGTTACATGTTCAACTGACAAGTGCTGCATTATCATCATTGCTACTTGGGATCTCCCGTAATGCTCTATTGGTACTGCTCATGATACAATAATATATGTATATGATACATATAAAATAAATAAATAATATTCCTTTAATCTATAATTTAAATTTATTGGGGGGGAAAGCTTTATGTTGTCGAATTACACACATTTGAGAAAATATAATATTTATACAATATACTTTTTCCAAGAAGACATTTCCATTATGCTTTCAAATGATTATATTGTAATATTATACGCCTTTGTATGAATATGCTTTATAATATAAAAATCTTTCATCCCCTTTATGTATTGAATAATATGTGAATACGAAGCGGCGAATGGGGGAGTCGCAATCAGGAAGCCAATAGAATAATAGCTCGGTGCAAATTCACCGATCCGGTATTGTTTCAAATAGCGTGTATATTTGTGTTTTTGTGTCAGTTATTGCACGTCGATATAGGGTCGGAAATGTAAATCTTCGTTAGGTGAAATGTGTCCTGGTCTGGTTTACGGCGCGGTGGGTGACTTTTGCTACACCCAAGGCGCGCTAAATCACCCCACGGCAACTACTAGTAAATTTTTCACATACTAAAATTACGTCACTATCACTACGCACAACCCATATAAGCAAAATGAGTCGAGAGAATAGATAAGGTAGTAAATTTCAAGTAAAAATATACTACCCGCCTCCCTTAAGAAGCCAACTTGGCTGTCAAGTCAGTATGCGATATATAAGACATACGAATATTCTTCAATAGACATAAAATCAATCTTTCATTCTTAAATTTGTTTTTCGGTTTGGCTTCATGGTATTGACTATAAAAATAGGCTTATATATATATATATATATATATATATATATATATATATATATATATATATATATATATATATATATATATATATGTTATGATATATTAATTATAATTTAAAGGAACATACATTTAGACTGCTTATGAAATTTTTGAGTTACATCTCTTAAAACCTATTAACAACAGATAAGAAAAATAATTGCACAGTGACATTTCAATTATTGTTATAATAAGATAGTTATCTTTTCATTATTCTCTTTTCCATTCTATCAACAGTATTCCGTTCTTCTTTGAATAGATTGCAATGATTTGGGAATGAATTTGCGCACCTGGGTGAACTCTTTTCCACAAATTCTGACACCTATAGGGCTTGTTTAGGACCTTATAAAGCAACATATAAATGATTGCTTCCTACACCTTACATTTCTTTATTTATATACATTTTATACAAACATTTTTTTTATATATGTACTTTTAATTTTTGTTTACCTTTCTTATTACTATTGTTTTGTCTATAAAAAAGCTCTTCTGAGCGTTTATATGGAAATAAATAAATATATTTTGTTTATATTGCATATTCCCTATATGTCTGTTTTGTTTTTATCTTAATTAAATATTTAACAAAAAGTGTTTTTATCATTTTTCTACATGTTATTATTATTTGATTATTGTATTATAATGTAATCTTAAATATCAAAATAATGACCGTCATGTCAAGTAAAAAGAACATGTATGTAGGGCTAATCTCACACTTATTTTTTTTAATAAAGTAATTTTAAAACACGCAAATATATTACAATAAGCGTATGTGAAAGAAACCATTAAAAATTTTGATATAACATAATTCAACAGTTAACAACACACTTAATGTTAAAAAATACAAGCTTGCATACGAGTCTCGTATTATTTTGGGAATGAGTTTCGAAGGACGCAATGATTTATTCACGGTCTTTCGGGGGAACATAATATCTTTATTAAATTTTATTTATTTCATCCGGCAACTGGGCGATGTGAGTCCGATTTGAATTTGGCCCGAGGAGATTTATCGACTCCCCCGAGTCATCCGAATAACAAAAGTTTCTACTGGGAAAGCACACCTCCTTCATTGTGTTCTAGATCCCTTGTGCCAGTTATTGTCTCGATTTTATTTTATTCCATCTATCGAACGGAAAGCCTCGTTTTGAGTTTCTTCTTTGTATCATAAGAGTGCAGGCAAAAGAATGTATGTACTTTTTACGACTGTAGCATAAAAAAAACGTCTCTACGGGACACGTGAAATAAACAATACCTGAAATATGAACCAATTCTCAAAAGAAGACTCATATCCGGCCACTTGACTATTTTCCTTTTTTTTAACCGACGAACCTTTTATTTATTTGCGTGTCGGGAAAAACACAACGACATAAAACGAGCCTCGTTTTCTACTCTATCAGGCCACATGAGACACGCGCCCATATTTTATACAGCTCGTTTGATTACTCAAAGAATGTATATTTTTTGTGAGCGGAAAATATGACAAGGAATAGTGTAATAGTTGTAGAACTATTCATCACGCATTTCAATTAGGAATTATCAATCAATGAATCTGTTTGCTATGTTAATCAATACAGTCTAATGAAATAGTTCAAATGGTATTGTGATATTACTATTTCGAAGCAATTTCCACAACGCATAGCATTCGACCGAACCAAACCCTAATATTATAAATATTTTGAACCTTCTATAAAGCGTACTATGTGTGTATTAAGTTAGCACATTCGAAAAGCTTACAGTATTAAAAACTAGTTACTTAAGCTATGCTATATATAACCAGCGTGATAGCTCAGGGGATAAGACGCGTGGCTACTAATACTGTCGTCATAGGTTCAAATCCCACTCAAGTCAAGAATTTTTTAATTGATTTGATCGGTTAGTACGACTGGGAGATCGGAAATAATATTAATACAATCCCGATCGATCGTCTTGATCCAGGTTTACTCTGATTAAATACTGAGGCGATTATTAAGTCGGGCAGAGCCGCTCTGTCGTTGACCTGTGTAACTAGTAATAGTTAGGATCACCGACAGACAATTAGCACGTTGTGTGTATAAAAACCTCCTCAAAAAAGCTCCATCAGAGATGTAGGTTCTCTGGTATTCCAGACGACTGTGTTCTCTTAATAATAATAAAAATAAAAAATATATATTTTTAGAAACTTTCGTAGAAGAAGCAATCTCACAACATAGTCAAAATTATTATCAAAAGGGTTGAAATGACACAAAAGCAACAACCACTACCCGATATTTGTATTTTTATCCCTCTATATAGATAGATGGGGAGATTTATTCATATGTGATATGGATTATGAAAATATTAGGATTACTTTTTAATCTGATTGAGGCAGGTATTGAGATGTCATAGGCAGTTGTCATCGAACTTGAAAGCTTTTAGAGGAACTTTGCTCCTTTTTACTGTCGTAGCACGCCACATCGACTACGTCGTAGCATGTTCATCGAATTCATCAGAATATCGTTTACGGTAATCAATATTTGCTGTTTATAAAGGCATTATTATATATTATTATGTCGGTAATAAAATATAAGTGTTAGAACATATTAACATGTATTTAGGAGTAATAATATTTTAGTTTAAAGTGACAAACAATGTGATTAGGACTTTTCGGTTTGAAAGTTTAAATTGTGAAAGCATTTATCGCAATAGAATAGAAACGAGCTCGGTCCGAGACCATTGTCCAACTTTTCCATTGGAAACGGACGTTCCGCCTTTGGTACGTTTATAACCAATTTATCGATCAAAAGCGAATATTCGCTGAATTAATCGCATTCAAAATCGACGAATTTTTCGAACATCAGCCAACGTCTCGATTACCTTCAGCTTCCTGTTATAACGGGCGATCGGTTGAGCACTGAAAAAGTTGCGCCCTCTGTTCCTGAAGGCTTCTTCTGCCAATTAAGACCCTCTCATAATTGCTTTCGACCCGTTCGTTATTTATAAGGCCTTCTAGCCTTCATCAGAAAATTCTCTCCCTCTCACCACCGCCATCTTTTCCAGTTAGTATACCCTCCGGTTCCGAAGCCGAGACTTAAGACTGCCGGATACACAAATTTGTACATAACTATATTCAACTAAGTGGATATTTAACTCGAAACTTTATACTTGCAAGAATAATTTCAACTTCAATTAAAAAATAGAATTTTACGTTTATACGTTCGCCGATATCTTTAAAACTTGTTTTTTTATATATACCCTAACGCCTTTCCTATTGACGGGAGTCCCTTTTTTATTAGGGGTTGTCCAGGCCACTTAGGCCTTTACGGGAGAATATACATAGTTGAAGTGGTTTCCCAGGCCACCACACAGCAAAAAGTTCTTAAAATCTAGTTCGCTAAGCTAGATCTTTCAAGAGACTCCAGCGTACATCATTTTTACCGGCACCGTGAATCGAACCTGAGAGTCTCAATCACGAGTCCGTTACACTTACCACTGAGCCACAAGGCGGCTGAATTTGACTTGATTTTTTCTTATTTTATTAATGATTCTTATTGTGTGATGTTTCGCATCAAATATTCATTAGAAAATACAGCTAGGTCTTATATACGATTATAAAAATACCCTATTTTGTGTTGGATCAAGTGAAATGAAAAGTGATTTACAATGTACGAAGAGGTTGTATTTTTAACAGTTACCATTATAACACACGACCATTGGCTTTCCGTGGCCATTTTTTAACGGTCCATAGTAAAGTTTCACTCGATTAGCCGGGGGTCTTACTCGATTTTCCGGCATAACGCCTACCCTGAAAATGAACATCCCACAAAACGGAACAATAGGTTAACGGCGCGTAATTAAACGTGAAAATTTCCAAACAAAAACTCTCACACAATACACTCTGGCAAAAAAATGTTACATTATCATATTAACATTATCCGAGAGACGCTTTGTTACCCTGAAACTGGATGATATTATCGTAAATTGGAGAAGGTTTCCTGCGGTACGCCACCTATTTTAAATTACTTGTGTATATTATCAAATATCAAAAGGAGTCGTATTGTGCAACAATGATATTCGGCATTCGTGAGAGAGGCAGCCTTTCATGAAGCGGCTAAATATAATGGGCTATCGTAGTATTTAGTGTATACGAGTATTCACAGATTTGTAATGGTGGAAATAGTTAACGCGCCACACTTTGAGTACCCCTGACCACAAGCTTTAGTATAACGAAATGAAGGGATGTGACCGGTGGATGTGGGATGTGGTTTACTCTAGTGGCTTCCCTGCTATAACCTCACATCGGGGTTTTGTACAATCACATGGAGACAATTTTCACATGTACTAGATTAAAAAGACTACAAGACTACAACTGTATTAGTACATTGCCTAAATTATAAATATCTCGCCTGCTCCAGCGTATAAAATCGTAAGTGCAAAAAAATATATGTGTGCTCTTAAGTCTTTATGGAACTGAGCCATAAATTGCATGTATGAAATATATGAAACGTCAAAAAATTTGATTTTTAATCATTATTTCACCTATTAAGTGGGACTTTTTCGACATAATAAAATAGTCCTATTTGATTGGCAGCTAATGTAGATTCATCCATTATCTATTACACATTTCATGACTCTGTCAATAGAAGGTAGTTAGTAAATCGTAAACTGTCATATGTCATAAATAATAATTAAACGGAGTGACACGTGACAGGCAGTGTTACCAGATTGAATATGTGGCTCAATTCCATAAAGACTTAAGAGCACACAGAATTTTTTTGCACTTTTGCACTAGCAGGCGATCTTTATTTACACTGCGGTTGAAATTTTCTCAAATTACTAAATAAATACAATAAATAATAACACATTTTAGGAGTCATTTATATTGCAACTCATTCGAAACTTTATTTCGGCTTTTTATAATAATAATTTTTAGAGGCCCAAACTTTGAAATTAAACAATGATATGTTTATCTAAACCTTACCTCTCGTTAAAATATTTTTAATAATAATTAAAAATCCATCCGGTAAATCAATTATTATAATTACTTTAACATTATCTGAAAAACTGAATTAACCTCGATACACCAATCATCTCAGGCAGGACTCGAACCTGCCTCTTCTGGTATGGTCCCAGATGCACTAATTATTTCGCTTTAATACATTTTAATATAATGTTAAAGTATGTAAAATCTCTGATTGGTTCAACTGATTACACAAAAATATTATATGAATTAATTATTGTACTATTGAACTAAGGCCACTTTTAATATTGGGTGGGTTTTCCAAAAAGCGTTAGTGGGCAACAGACATCATCAGATTTTAATTATCATTAAGCAGGTGGCCAGAAATGAAGTGCTAAATGGAACTACAAGTACAATTGCTCTCAAAAATAATTATTCCGAACCGTCATTAACAGACTAGGCCTTTAATATTAATAATTGAACTTTAAATTTTGAACAAAGCCGGATATTTTAAAAAGATACAAATATATCTCGTCGATATGAAATATTTTATTAAATGTTATCTAAACCAACAATCTCAATTTAAAATCAATGTTAAGCATAATAACAATACATTGTAGAATAATACTGTTTTGATATTATACAACATGCGTTATAAAACTGATAAGCGTTAGAAATATAATCAAAGCTTGGAAGATTCCTTTATTCGCAATCGAATAAATATTAAATAAAATGCATTTTCTTCAAAAAAATTAAGCATGAAGCTTAAAATAAAAATTAATTTTTATATTAAACATATTATAATATTTTTTTGTATATGTTACGCTTATTTATTATATGGAGGGTCTGAGAATTTATTATTGTGTGTGTATCGAGCTGGTAATGCCCACTTGAAAAGGTCGATTTGACTCACTAAATTGCTAACAGAAAACATGTTTTGCTCAACATTTGGAAATCCTAATAGAATATTACATTTACATTCAGGCTATTGCGTGTGTTTATTTGATAAATATAATGTATATTAACCGTACGTAATGTGATTTAATAATAATTTTATTTGATACACATACACATTAAGATCATTTTATCTACATCCTAATGCTTTCAAACCTTCACAATTTTTAATTTTAAAATCTACATATTTTAAATTTTACAATTATTTTTAGAGTTAAATATATTAGATCCAATGTTTAATAGAAATGTCAAGGTTGAAATTGATATGAAGAATGTTAAATTTTAAATAAAAAGTGATTTTAACTAAATAGGGTGAATTTGAAGTGAAAAACCTATGTGTGTATATAAAACTCACAATAACTTTAAACCGACATTTATTATGTATTGTATTCACGTGTATGTATATATTATTTAATTTTGTATAAATATAGCTTGGTTAATGATATGAATAATGTTAAATTTTATATAAAAAGAGTTTTAAACTAAATAGGGTGAATTTGAAGTGAAAAACCCATATATATAAAACTCACACTAACTTTAAACCGACATTTATTATATATTTTATTCACGTGTATGTATATCTTATTTAATTTTGTATAAATATAACTTGGTAAATAATACGAATAATGTTAAATTTTAAATAAAAAGAGTTTTAAACTAAATAGGATGAATTTGAAGTGAAAAACCTATGTGTGTATATAAAACTCACACTAACTTTAAACCGACATTTATTATATATTGTATTCACGTGTATGTATATTTAATTTAATTTTGTATAAATATAACATGGTTAATTGTATTAGACATTCCTAACAAGAACAAGCTTATACGTATAATTAAATAATTTTTTTGTACCCGTGTACTCTTTGGCAAATTTAGGTATGTATTTTGTAAATAAATATGTAATATTTCATCAAGCGAAAATACGCATATTATTATCAGAGCAAGGAATTATATTATATTTAATCTAAGATATTATTATAACCATAAACGTGTATTTGTGTTAAGATTATTAATTGTAATGCTTCAATTAAATTGATTTCATAAAAATAATGTGCGCAGAATCAATATTTCTAGATATATACAGCCATTTAAAATATATTAGAAGCCACAAGTAATTGAAAATGTCTTACCTGAGAATTTCTTGTGTATCCATAACCAATAAACCTTTCATCATGTGGTGGAACAGTATCAGGCGCCACGTAGAAAGGCTCGTAGAGGAATTCGAAGTTTGTCACGTTGTGGCTTATGTGAGTTGAAGGACTTTCTGGACCCAGCTTCTGCCATCTGAATATTTATTAGACAACATTACATTATATCGATTAATACACAAATCAAACTATCGTAAACATACAAAGAATGCGGCACAAAATACATTAAAAAAAAGAATTGAAAATAAATATAAGAGAATTGTTTTAGTCTAATTTTGCGATAAAACGGGTGAAGAGATATAATAAAAGTACTGATAAAACCGTAATGGCCATGATAAATCAGGATATTATACGAAAATAACAAATCATAATGTCTTTTTTTTTATTACTTTTCAAGCTTTGTAGCTCGCTGGAGACATGTGAGAATACTTCATTTGAAATACGTGCGTTTTGTTAAATAAATATTTAAAATATAAAGTGTATAACTAATTTTAATATTATCAAGAAAGTTATATTATCAGAATTATTTATATAAACGGAAAATTATTTGACTTTCAATGTTTCTTTTCAACGATGCATAGTACCCAATTATTAAAATGTATATGGTACAGGCATATTAAAAAAATTATATTGATTTGAGTTTAAAATATGGAAAGAATATACGTATGAAATAGTAAATTTTGAATTTAAAATCAATAAACTACTCAGTCTCTACAGTCAGTACCTTGGTGGTATATTTTATTGGTGAATTTATGTTACATAGGTTACACTATAACGTGATTTGTATAGAAAAAATGGGATTACAAATCTGTCCATATGGAACATTGGCGTATTTTTTAATTGTCAATTCCATTCCTCCAAAATACGATACAAAAAAAATCTCACCGTATCTAAGAAAAGACAATAAATGAGACATGTTGTGTAAAACCCTTTCGCTTGCCATAACTCAAGTTTATGTTTATCATTTTTCAAATTCAATACACAAGTTTTAAACTCACACTGTCGTGTAAATCGAAACAAATATTTGAGTGTGGGAAATTCAATATAGGTTCAGCCCATGTTTATTGGGATTATGATCACAATTAAAATTTTCAAACAACGCGGATTACTGAAATAACTCAATCATAATTATTATTATAAATATTTATCAAAAAAGAGCAAAATTATTATACCGGATCGCATAAATTACACCTAGAAATGACAATAGCACATGCGGCGACCACTGGGGGTAGCTGAAGAGGAAACAAGGGTGGTCTTGGTAATATTTTCATCAATTTATTGAGGGACGCAAAACCAGTTGGTGGACAAGAGACAAAAAGAAAAGTAAAATAACGGAAGAGGAAACGTTTGCCTTTAGTTTATCGTCCGTGTTCTTGTGTTCAATATAAATAATAAAACAACCAACCCTTCAACATCCGCCTAAACACGCTTACAAGGTTGCCATTATATAAATCATATGAAAAAAAACACACAATTAGAAAATTGGATTTTGTCATTTAATATCACCCCCTTAACTAATTAATTCTTTATTCATATTAATAAAGGTATTATCTTGTTTTTACAAAGAATATACCTACTTAAAAGGTAACTTGTACAGAGTATAAAGGGATAATATGAAGTGTTTTTAAATTTTTAATTGTTGCAATAAACTAAAATATAAAAAGATAAATAGTTCTCACTTACGAACCAACAATTTAAATTTGTATTTAAAAAAATAAACTGAGGATAACAATTGATTAATTATTTTGGTTGGTTTGTTTATTAACTTAAATGTATTGATAATATTCTAATGGCGCATACAGATACTCGCGAATTTTATAAAATGTAGACAAAAAGCAAGATTGTGGATCGCACATGCGTCAAAATTTATTTGTCTTGATTAGTCCTATATGTGGTGATTTTTTTACTAAATAAAATCAAATGTTTCGAACACCGATCATCAGATTCGCGTAATCCGAAATATTGTGAGTATTAATATCATTTAACGATATTAATTAATTGGATTCTAGCGAACTTTCGCACGAATGCATTCGCGCGAGTGTATAGATGCACCATAATAATCAACGACTTTAAATATATTTAAAATAAAAACTATTCCATCGGTATAATGTTTATGGAAAATATTATATATGTGAAGATTCGAGGGTTGATTTTTATCATAATTGGCCTTAAAGTTATGAATGGATAGTTGAAGAAGGCAACAGTTCCAAGACATGTGTCATCCCTGAAGAAGACACCCCATGGACATACCATTATAATACTCGTGAACACTCTGGACGACATTTGTTAAACTTGCTGCCACATTTGTCATGTTTCCTATCGTTAAGCACACACATACCAAGACGATATGTTTCACTCTTGAACCCGCCCCCAAGAGCCTGAACATCTTCACAGCTCCACTTGGGGAAACACTACAACCCTCAAATAATTATGTTATTATTGAAAATACTCTGATATATATATATATATATATATATATAAATATATATATATATATATATATATATATATATATATATATGATATATATTTCTGATATATACATATATATATAAATATATATATGTATATATGTATTCTTGGCCATTTCACGGTATTGTGAAATTAAGATAACACTGTGTGTGTATGTAAGGTCAAGCAACTAATTAAATTTAGCTCTTATCTCGCAGATTTACTACCAAAAAGAATAAATAGTAATCTATTTTTCGATTAATATTGATGATAACGTAAATATTGAATATTATTACGAGCGCAACTTCAATGGGATCAAATTCGGTGATTTTAACATAATTATATCCACAAAAATTTTCCTAGAGTCGCCTTGTGGCCCAGTGGTTAGTGTAAGACTCCCGGGTTCGATTCACGGCACCGGCAAAAAACGGTGTCTACTGAATTCACTTGGTAGATTTACTAGATCTGAAGGACTCATTGCTGTGTGGTGGCCTGGGAAACCACCTCTACTATATTCTCCCATAAAGGCCACGGTGGCCTGGCCAACCCCTTACAAAAGGACTCCCGTCAATGGGGAAGGCATCACATTTGTTTTATAATATTATAGATAACTAAATAATTAGCATTACAAAATATAACATAAAAATATACATGTAATAAATTTGGCATTTGTTTAAAACTATTAATTTCGATAAATATGGGCACACTTTCTTGAATGAAAAATAAATAACTCGAGTATAGTTCGAGAAGGCATTGTTTGTGCTTGTATTATCCCCATTACAATGGGGGTAAAAATCGGTTAAAATTTTTACAAGGGTGTAAAAGGCACGCGTGACGACTACGTTTACGACATGGCAGTAACTTTTAGTCTGTTTGTCGATTGGAATATGGCTGAAAGAGAAGGTTATGGAAGATCAAAAAGAGGGTCAGGTGCTCCCTATTCAATCTAGATCTCCACTACACACTCCAGTCAATATTTCAAAGCCACTTTTATATATTACACACCATCCCGAGCTAGTAATTTGGTATTTTTTATTTCACTCATAGAGTAATTATAATTGATTGTCTTATTAGTAGCTACGATTAAAATTTTATTAATGAATAATTATATACCAAAGAGTAGAGTAGAGATCGCCATATTAATGAAACTAATCCCTAATTCAATGCATTTTAGTATTTAAAATGGGACTTAATGGCTCTACGGGTGGAGGTGTCCAGTTTTTTGTCTGATCATTCCTGTGAATAATGCAATGCCAATGAAGAGTGCCCAGTATGAAATGCTAGAAAAAAGGATGGTAGTAGAAATGGGGATGAAGATGGGAAGTGGGTGGTTGTCTCATGCATTTGTTAGCGGGCCGGAGATTAAGTTGGGGAATTGGAGGAATTTTAACACCGTCTGGCAAGGATACGGAAAGCAATTTCCCTATATCAGACATGTCGGCCAACCACCCTTACTTACAGGGCTGCTTATGAATATTTGATGTGAAGAGACGGGACCCAACATCTCGATATTCCTGTCAATCTAGCTCTACACCATTCTGATGACTTCTACTTAAAAGCGTCTCGTGTGGTTATGAAAAATTCATTGCATATGATCCGATGGCAATCTCAGGTAATGTTGTTACACTATTTCTATGCTAAACATTGACATAATAATAGTAGGTAAACATCATACCTTGTGAAATTTGTAGCGAACTGGTTGTAGATAAACACTTTCTGATGAAAAGGTCTCGCCAGTCCTTTGTTGGCGAGTCTCACTAAATCTGTTTTATTTTTTGGAAACTGAACTCTCTCGTCCAATTCGTATGTAGGCACTACATAAGCACAAAGACCTTTACACTTGGCACTCCTGAGAAATGTATCTAGAGAATCTGTCAATCCATCACTGACAATAATGTCCGCATCGGTCGAAAACACATAATGAGTCTGACAATTCTTCCTCGCCAAATTTCTTAAATGATTTTGTGGGTAAGGATTTTTCAATCTCCATTTGACTGTCTCCGGAGATCGAAGCCTGAGAAGCATTTCTAACATGATTTTAGGCTGTCCACAATCCATACTTGCCAATTCGAGGGAATCGGACGCTTCTAAGTTTACAACTACAGGCTTCGCAATTGGAACTGCTAAATGAAACGATACCCTCGACCGGATAAATGGGAAACACTTGCGTAAATATGTCACATATATTTTAAGCAGGGGGAATTCTTCGCTAGCAGCAAATACAGCCATGGATATAGCACCGGTCCATTTGTAGGCTACTTCGGTCAACGAAGACATTCTCTCCAGAGAGCTTTGAGTTGCCAAAGTTACAGTATATTTCTGAGAAAGACTCACATATTGTTCCCCGACAACGGCAAAGTCAAACATTTTAAACGATCTTGTACTATCCCACCTCCCTAGTTCTAAATTCACGTTGGAAAATGCCCACGTAATGTCTTCCGATTGATTGTAAAATTGTCTCTGGTCGTATATCTCTCCACATGGTACATTCTCAAAAACCTGCACTGATTCTTGAGATACTGGAGTCTGCTGATGAGGCGGAGGATGAGAAGGAACACTTTGAGATGGTCTTCTGGCCAAAGACTGGGAGAGAGGTCTTTCAGAATTAATCTGAATCTGCCGGCCACATCCACTATTGTGCAGTAGTTGAACAGTTAGTAATATATTTAGTAACGTTAATACAAATACACTGGCCAAGCTGAAGTTCCATAACCTACACAAGCCCGCCTGAAAAAAAACAATATTTATTTAATATATGTACTAATTAAATAACTATTGATATCTATACGCGAAAATTCTCAAGAAAATGTTTGATTTTAGAAACGGGTTTGATGAACATTGTCGCCATCTTAACTGCAATTTTTAAACACAAACAATACATGTCATGCTTCATAAAAATAATTTAATTTCATTAAAAATCAATCCAGATGTTTTAATTTTATTTTTATTTAAAATATATACAATTTTTTATGAATTAGAAGATATTTTTGATGTTAACATAGCCGATTAATGCACAACATCAGTTGTATGAAGGGAAAACACCTAACCTCAAAATATTTTAAAAGAAAATGCTTCCTTACCTGCGTCATCTATACGTCCTGGGTACAGGGCGGAGCTTAGCCCCTAAAAGGAGTCCCTTTGAATTGATAATATTCTTTAATGTTATATTTCTTGCGATTTTCACAAAATGTAAACAAACCAACGTCAAACCTTTTTCACGCCCAAGGACACGCTTATAGATATTGAGTTGAACGAAACAATCATGGGATATATTAATGGTTAAAAAAATATTTCCTGTATGAATATAAACCGCTATCTACGCATAAAGAAGAATAATATTTATACGGTGTATATTTTTGACATTCACCCTCAATGAAAAGGGAGAATACTGAAAATAACGCGCATGCTCAAAACAAATGAGTAGTGCGCGCGCCCCAAATATTCTACAACGCAACACCTTATTTTTTTTAATAATAATAATCCTTGTTTGAATACTTATTTTTATATAATTTGGGTAAAAACAAATAAAGTGTAAAGTTCTATTACAAAATGATACGTAAGTTATTACAATAGGATTGTCTATAATGTTAATTTTTGTGTTATTTTCCGGCAAACAATGGATTAATGATCCAGAGTCCATAATTTATTCTCACTCCACTATTGTGAAAGATAATTATAAATACATTATTTTATGTTGCTTTATATTTCTTTCAAAACACAGTAATATTTGTAACGATAACTTATAGAATGTGATATTCTTTATGTACATTCCTTTTTTCCCAAATATCAAACTAAAAAATATCTTCTTATAATAGTGTTAAAAAGTAGTGTTTTTTATGTACATAAAGTCCTTGTAACTTTAACCTACAAGGATGTAGTTAAATTATTAAAACAAATCTATTTAACATATAATTGACGATTTGATAAAACCATAATGGTAATAAATAAATGACATTGCTTGATAAATAGCAACATTTCGCTTTGACAGCTCACGTGTGTTTGAGGTTATAATTATACATGACAGTTGTCAACATATAAACATGATCGGCTTTAGCACTCCTAGTTGGGATAATGATGTGCCCGAAAGTAAAGAACTACAAAAAATGGTATACCATCAACATTGCAATTGCATCATAAGTCATTGTACATTTGAATAAAAATAATTACTTTCATTACCTACAGGGTCAAAAATTTAGGATTAAAAAAACTAAAAGAGATATTCAGTCCGAAGAAAACTTAGTTAATGAAAATACCGATGACTCCAAAAATCTTAAGAAAAAAAGAAAGATAGACCAGCAAAGTCTGATTGACCAAACTTCTGCAGAAATTCATGTAGAAAAACAATCTAAGAAGACAAATAAGAAACGCAAGGCTGATAAAAATGAAAACCATTCTTATAGAGAAGCCGAGTCAGAAATAAAAAATAAAAAACTGAAGCCCAAGAAGAAAAAGCATATTTCTGATGAAACGCAAGACTTTCAAATGGACACGGTTAAAAATGATTCAAATGCAGTCGAGCCTACTTTTTCAACTACTAGTAATAAAATAAAAAATATCAAATCCCGTGATTCAATTCCAAATGAGTCATCAAATAAAAACAAAAAAACAAAAAACAAGCATAATATGACAAAATCTGATTGTTCTGAGAATACCCAAGAAAGTTCTAAAGATTTAAATAAAAGCAAAAAAAGACCTATTTCCAAATCGGAAAATAAATTACTGAACAAAAAGAAAAAATCAAATGAGAATTCTGGAAAAATGAAAGGTAAAAATGCACTTAAGAAAGAAAACAAAAAGAAGCCAGTAGATGTTTCAAAGAGCGAAAATATTTCAATAAATAATTCTATTTTGAAAAAAACGGAAGAAAATCCTGAATCTGTCAAGCCTAATAACAATGTTATTGAAAACACAAAAAATAGAATACCTAATAAACAAAAAGAAAAACTAAAACAAATGCTTTCTGCGAATGTATTAAACACTGAAAATGCAAATAATAATTCTGTCAAACCAGAACTATCAAAAGAAAGGCTTGACAAGAATAATCCTAAAACTTTACGCGATCGAATGATGGAGCGCTTAAAAGGTAATACTTATACATATTATTTTTTTAAGGTGAATTATAAATAATTTCTTTCAGGTGCTAGATTCCGATACATCAATGAACAGATATATGTGACAGACAGTCGTAATGCTGAAAAGTTCTTCAAAGAAGACCCCGAATCATTCTCAGCATACCACGATGGTTATCGACAACAAGTGAAAAAATGGCCTTTAAATCCGTTAGATGTTATTATCAAAGATATATCCTCACTGTAAGTCTATGTGCATTCCAACTAACCAGTTATATACCCTATAATGCTAAAAATTGTTTTTTTATTTCAGCCCAAAAGATTATGCTATCGCAGACTTGGGATGTGGAGATGGACGTTTGGCGAAATCGGTTCCTCAAAAAGTGCATTCGTTTGATTTAGTTTCGGCTGATCCACAAATCACGGCATGCGACATGGCTCACACACCACTTTTAACATCACAAGTTAACGTTGTTGTGTTTTGTCTATCGTTGATGGGAACAAATCTAAAAGATTACATTATAGAAGCGAATAGAATATTGAAAAAAGGGTAAATAAAACCCACATCATAAATTATAATTAATATGAATACATATAATATTGGCACATTTTTTTATAGTGGGTTGCTGAAGATAGCAGAAGTTGAAAGCCGTTTTGAGAATGTTGAAGAATTCATGAAAAATGTTCAGAAGTACGGTTTCACAATAGTCAAATCAGATTTGAATAATAATTTGTTCTATTTCATGGATTTCAAAAAGGATAATGATATAAAAAAACGGAATAAACTACCACAGCTAACATTAAATCCATGCATTTACAAAAAACGATAATAAATAAATTATTAAAATAATTTATGAATTTTTATAAACAAAACAAAATTTTATTTGTTATTAAAACTATAATAAATATTACTGATTTCTATACAAAAATAAAAGCAACAATTGGATTTACTCACAAAAAACAAACAAAAATTCATTTAAAAAAATATACATTCAGTCATTGCCCATCAATTCTTCCATTACATCTTCAGCTTCATCTCTTAAATTTTCAACTTTCTCAAGAAGTAGTAACTGTAAAAGAGACAGAATTAAAAATAAACCTCTTCATATTGTAACAGAATACTAACCTTAGCTGCCGATATTAATTGATTTGCTAAATTGCGTGACATATGATCCATAGAATTAACTAAATCTTCCGGATTTGCCTTGGCAATAGCTTGTATTGTCTTATATCCTGATTTATATAACTGGAGGGCTCGACTCTGAATATATTTACAAAATTTTATTGTGATTCTATAAATATTAATATGAATACTTACTTTTTTCACATTTGGAAGTTCCATCAAAGGCACTAACTCTAAGATACAGCAATGTGACAACCTTTGAGAAAATGGCAATAGTAGATCTTTGAATGCCCAAAACTCAGAAATTTCTTCACAAAATCTCAAGGCACAAGATGCAAATGTTGCAGTGGACATCATCAAATTTTGAACGGTTCCTCGATTAATTTGAAACTTTTCTGAAACAACTTGAAGATTTTCTTGATTCCACAGGTCATAGAGCATTAATGATATGTAAAACCGGTTAAAAACAGACGTAGGAATGTTCTAAAATATGTACATACACAATTATAAAATAAAATAATGTGTAAAAATATTTTACTGATATTTACACTTGGATTTTTTCCTTTGGCGATTTGTACAATACTGGCTTCAGTGAATCCTATTACTTTAGCTGTTTGTTGGATTTCATTATTGTGAGAAGATAACTAAAAATATAAATAAATACATATACATATAGGTATAAAGTATTCAACTTCAGTAAAAGACAATTCGAAAAGCAACATACAATAGAATAATATGTAGGTAAGTTGGGGAAAATGCTCTCAACTGCATCATAAGGAGTCACAATATAAAGGAGATGAAGAGGTCCCATTAAGACTAAGCTTTTTTGGGCTATTTTCAAATCAGCATACAATTTTTGAGCTCTTGCAAGTTCAATACAACCTACAAATAATCAAAAAATAGAATCTGCGTATGAAATACATAATAATATTTGAACTTTACCAACTATGTATACCTTTAATTGCTGCCTTGCCCAACTTACTCACCACCAAATGTGTTTCATTTGAAATAATAACTTTCTTGGATGATGATTCAATGTTTTTAACATTCAAAGAACTATCCATAATAGTCAATACTGATAAATTAGACGGATTTGCTTCATCACCATTTTTATTTTCAACTTGTAAAGCACCACTTTTCAAAAGACACGTTATAACTTGATCCAGTAATTTATATGAATTCACACCAAATCTACAATGAATTTTGAATTGAATGAATTGTTCATAAACTTTATGTGTGAAGGATTGAATTTGAACCTGTCAGCTTGAACTGAAAATAAAGTGCAATCAACGAGTTTTCTCAATGTTTTTCTGTTATTGACAATATTCAAAGCTAATGCACCCAAAACTAAACTAGACAGTGATGCTCCTTCGTTATGATGCAAAGAGCTATCCACAGTATTCATAGACGATGAAATCAAGTTTTTCACCCTATCTAATTGGCTGGAAGGACATATTAAAATACTTTCACCATGCCCTCCGAAACCTGCTCTTCCGGCACGACCAACCATCTGTTTGTAGGTAGAGAGAGGAATAAAATCTCTACCTATCATAGGTGCTCTTAAAATCACTCTTTGAGCTGGAAGATTTACACCAGCAGCAAGAGTTGAAGTACAGCAAAGAACACTTAGAACACCAGATCTAAAAATATTAATAAAATTAATTAATAAAAAATAAAACATAAAATTGTGCAATAACCTAAATGCATCTTCAATTAATTTTCTTTCTTCGCCACCTAATCCAGAATGATGATATGCCACACCCCAATCTATTAAAGCTAAAAATACTTTATCTGTGATTCCTTCTGCCTTAAGAGAATCTTTTAAAATTTGTTTTTCTTCTTTTTGGTGATTCAACAAATCCCTAAAATTAATAATCGTATTGAGTTAAACCAAAGTATGGTAAAATTTACTCCAATAGATAACTTACTTAAATATTACTTTACACAACAATAAAGCTACATTTTCACAGCTCTTTTTTGTAGGACAAAAGACCAAACATGAACCCTTCGGTATTACTTCCATAACTAATCCACCCAAATGGTCGGGATCTAACTTTTCTATTTGAGATGAATACTAATAGATAATAAAAGGTCATTATTATCATATAAAAATAATATTTCAACCAATAATACATACCTCAAAGTTCACTTTATGATCAAAAGAGATTCTTTGCGTCAAATCAGTCTGTTTCCAGTCAATGTGCATAATATTACTTCCAATTTTCACAAACTCTTTTAACTCTACTGGCCGGAAATCTTTACAAAATATTGTGGCATTTAGAAACTTTGAGATTTCATCTAGATTTCCTATGGTCGCACTCATACCAACAATTTGAATATTTTCTAAAACAATAATTGTCATATAATAAATGATAAATTGTATAAAATAGTTGTTACAACCTTTTAAATAAAGTATGTTTGTTAATAACATTTCCAAAATATTTCCTCTACTCGGCTCTCCAACTAAATGCAACTCATCAACCTATTATATTTAAAAGTAATATTTTATTTTTTGGAATAAACAATTATTTTATTTATGTACAAACAATAATGAGTCCTATTTCTTCTAAGCGATTTGATTCAATTAGACTTCTTATAATTCCCAATGCTTTTTCAATTGTGGCAATATAAATACTTTTCTTGTTGCGCCTTTTCCTCGGTGGAAATATTCCTTTCCCTGCAGCATACTCTTCAATCAAAAATCCCAAATTCAAAGCGAATGGAGATAAAGCCCAGACCTATGATTAAAATTATTTTTAATATAAGTATATTTTGATTTCTTTTTATATCTTATTTTTACACACCTTTTCTTGAACAATTGATACGAATGGTAGGATAAATAAAACATTTTTGTTTCGACAAATCACTTCTCTAAGCATTAATATTTCAGCAACCAATGTTTTTCCACCACTTGTCGGAAGTGCGTATATTAAATTTTCTCTTTTATTTATCGCTGGCAAAGTGAGACATTCATGTTGCCAATCTAAAATCCAAATTGATTATAATTACATTAGTTAGTAACTAACAACATGTGTATAAATATTTACCATATAATGAATCAATTCCTTTATATTCTTTGATCAAATCTTTAGCTACGTCTGGCAATCCATAAAATGGCCCCAATAATTCACTTTTTACAATGGCAGATTTGTGATTAGAAGATACTCCTACCGAATTTTGAAACAACTCGTCCAACTCTTCGTGTTTCAACTGTTCAGTGAATATTTTTGAATGATCATTTTCAAAATGTGTTTGGCACAAAGTTGTTTCAAAATCATCGAATGTTTTCATTACATCTTTTAAGAGCTTCGTATTATCTAAATTCTTGAAAGTGGTGTTATTCGTATGAGCGGGATCATTTAAAAAATTAATTCCTTCGAGTGATTCATTGAAGGCATCATTAATGATACTGTCATTATTTAATTTTATTTTTTTAATCTCAGTATAAGCTGGTGAATTTAATGTTTCTTCGATCGATATGGAATTCTTCCTTTTTGAAGAATCAAACTTATGTGGTGAGTTCGGTGTTGAGTAAAATACATCTTGAGATTTGAAATTCAATTTTCTAACAGGGGTTTTTGTATTAACTATATCTTTAGTACCTAGTTCATTGATTAAAGTATCATCAGGTATACAGTCTTGTGAATCGAGGAACAAATCATTCAAATCAGATATGTTTGGCTTTGGTTCATTTATATGACTGTTCTTTGAAAATTTGAAGCTGGCTTCTTGATTGCACTGTATTGTACTTTCGTTGGAACACTGGAAATAATCGTTTGAACAGTCGTCTTCAATGCCTCTTTCCATTTCATTTTTATTTCGAATGAAACCTATTTATATTAACGTACATTGGTATAGAAATCAATTTGATTAAAGGTTATTTATTAAATTTTAATTATGCTCGTATTCTATATGAAAATTTTAAAGGTCTCTTTATTTAAAATATTGAATTTTAAACAATAATATAGACTTAAGTTGTACTCACTGTACGTGATGACGTTACTACTCACCAATGAAATAAAAATGAATCAACTAATGTCATTTCATTACGAACGTTCAAAACACAGCTGCCTGTTTACAGTGTTGCCAATAAATAATATGTGTAGGTATATATAACGATTTATAAAAAATAAAAAAATATATACCTACATTACCTACTCAATCGTTACCAACAATATCGTGGTGATAAAGGCATAAGTGTGTCTCCCTTTCTCAACACATTTCTAGTGATCTCTGAGAGTGGTGTTGACAATGCTTTGGCGATTAAAACGCAATAATCTTTTAAACATCTTAAAGAAGTACTCATCGGTAAAAACTGATCATAGATCTATTTGAGTCTATGTTTGAGTCCATATGACATCTAATAACAATGAATTGAATAGTATCAAAGACGACTCTTTTACTCCACTAAAATTATTTTTGACTTTAATACTGATATTGCGAACAAAAGAGTCGATTTTTATAATAAGGTTGATATTCGACTCGAATTTTAAACATTCTTAAAGAATTATCAATAAAAAACCACTTCGAAAAAAATGGTCTTAAGTCGTCTTTGATAATGGCCTACTCCAATGCATTTACCCATTTTACTGTGAAATATAACGATATTACGAGAGATGTTTACTAACCTTAGCCACTCATGCGATATCTTAGTGGTTTGACAGAAGCATTCAGTATACCTAATGATAATGATGTCTATTAATAACGGAGGTGTTGTTTTTATGTTATAAGTTAGGCCTGTACAATGCACCATTGGTATAAATCATGGTTTTGGTGATTTAAATTAATTGTGATCTCTTTGGAAGTGGATAAAGATGAATGTCGGATATGTGTTTGAGCGCCCGAAAAAGTCTGAGCGGAGCGCCGGGACGCCACCGTCCCACGCATTCCCTGCCGCAAAAACAATCCTTTCAGAAACCGGACCTGGCTACCGATTTAAGTTAGTTAGTTTTTTTATAGACCGTGGCATAGAGATGATAGCATGAAAAGCGCTTGCGCCCACGGCCGAGTGGCGCGCCGCCCAAAGAAGCCCGCCGTCAGATCCGCTCCGGTCGTCGCGGACTCCACATTCCACCACCGACCACTGTCCTGTCGCCTGCACTTGGGCCCTGCGCCTCTATCTTGTAACACAGAAAACAACGTAAGTGATCATCATACAAATATCAAAAGTGCCCATTAACAGTGAGTGAAAATATCGTGCATCGGTGCCTGAAACGGAAATAATACAATCGCCAAAAACTTTTCACACTTTCTTCGAATTTATGCAAATATATAAAACTCATCTCTCAAGTGAATACAATCATTTCAAGGAATGGCCTACTGAGTGATTCTTATCCCAGTGCTTGAACGGTACACCCAAACTACCAAGTATCATTTTTTAAAAACCCCAACCATTTGACGCCTCATTAACAGTGACTAAGAGTGTTTGGAATTAAACACCAATTTTTTATTGAATCATTTTGCACACCTTAATCAAAGTGATAAAAAAAATCCATAAACACTCGTGTAAAATATGCATAATTAAGTATACATACACCAAAGTGTTCAGATGTGGTATTTTCCAAGGATAATGAGTTCTACGGGATGGAGTTTCAAAGTTGAAATAGAGAGTTTTAGAGACGTCGCGATGGCTATGAAAATGAGCAGGATGGCGTCTAAAATTGGCTCAGTGCCGCCAAATCCGGCGTGGAGCTAGAGGCCCGGCTGGCCATTGCTATTATTAGATCAGCGCCATGTATAGGGAGAACGACTGGCCTCCGTCCCATATCAAATAACATCTACATTCATAAACTCGGATTCCTTTACACGACTACAATCCAACGTATCTTCCAGGATGCAATCTATTACACGTTTTCCAACATCGACCGCGCCACATTTTTCCCCGGTTCATACACATTCAAGACGATTATTGAAACAAAATAAGAATCACCTTGAAATATAAGCCAAGTATATTGACAGTCCATCTTTGATGTGCCAATATTCTATTTGTGTCCTTTGAGATAATCAAATCGCAGCTGACTTCCTTATTGGTTAATAAATTAACAATTAGTCCGACGACCCCTACTGATGTGTGTGCCAGAAAATGTTGAAAAAAAAACGCAAATTATGAGTCATCTTATAAATACTCCAGTCATTACATAAACTTTGCTCGAAATAACCACTGCTTTATAAACACGGCATTCTTGAACGGAAAATTACATTGAAACCAAATCAAATACCAGTAATACGATATTTATTTTAAATTGGCATTCCTTTGTTGAGTTTTTATTTATTTATTTTTATACGCCCCAAAGAGATTTTTGAGATGGTTTTTTAAACACAACAACGTGTTAATGCATTGTCCATTGGTGATCTTAACTATTACTAGTTACATTAGTCACCGACATAGCAGCTCTGCCCGACTTACAATCCAGGAAATCGGGGGTTTTATTAACATTTTACCCGATCCTAATAATCGATGATTTTCTTTTACTTGAGATTTGAACCAATTACCACAGTATTTGTAGCCGCGTGCTTTATCCACTGAGCTATTACCATTTTACATATTATCACATTTTGAAGAGTCTTCAACACTTTTATAGCTGCAGATTAATATCGGGTGTGGTTATTTTTGAAAGGGATTTTTGAGGCCAGCTCAGTTTGGCTTTCGTCCAAAATACCTATAACTACATTTACAAACAACCGAAATTAGAAAAATAATTTATTATTCGTAATGTGACGTGATTTTTTTTTTTTGTTCACAGAAATAAAAAACTTCAGCCATGTCTGACGATGAAGAATACTCGTAAGTGTAACACATTTGATTAAAAATTATTTAATATTTACTATTGGTAAAGTAAGTCCCGTGAATGGATGTGCAATGTTATTGTGTTTAAATATTTGAATTTTTCCCAATCCTAGTTATTTAGTGAAATTATAATTTGTGTCTAAAATTCCTGCACGGTGATGCATATTCTATTGTATTTGTATATTACCAATGTTTCTAAACCGAATGTATCATGTTTAATTGATATTTCTCATTCTCAGTGGCTCCGAGGAGGAGGAAGTTGAAGAAGTCGTTGAGACGTAAGTGTTTAATATTCAGATAAATACACGAATTTCAGGTAAATTCTCATAATATTCATTCTCTTTGTTGCAGGAAGTAAGTGTGAATTCAAGCAATGTGGTGAAATAAACGACGATCTAATAATACTGATTTAATATTCATAAGTACACGCAAATCTAATGATTATCGCCTAACAATATTTAATGCTTTTGCTTACAGCTAATATCTAACAAAGCAGATGGATACAATGTATTCGGTGATATGAAAAAAAGTGAAAAAAAATAGACAATTTAAATAATATTGTACCTATTTGCGATAATGCAAACACAACAAAAATAATATCTAAATAGAATATTATTATATTTGATGATAAACAACCAATGTAATCCAATACACACTAATAATCTAATGTAAAAAAATCTATATAAATAGTCTGAATAGTTTTTTATCCTAAACGATGTATTAAATATTCATTAACGATGATAATATCTTAACATATTGTAATTAAGTTAATTGCTTGATGATTTTATTTTATTTTGTTAAGCTATTTGATACTTTTAAATCGAAACAACACACTTTTATGGTTAGTAAAAGGTTTTTTTTTTGGATTGTTTTGTAAATATTTTGAGTTTTTTTTTTTTAATTTTTCTTGTAACTCTCTGATATTTCATTGATGACTACTTGAAAATATTTTGCTTATAAAGTACTGCCTCAAAATATGATAATGTGTATTTCGCATAATATGATAAGAATGATTTGTTATTATTAGTGCGAGTAAAACAATAGTTACTGTCACGTATATTCCCATAGTGTTGTTGAGAGTAAGTAGAGTTTGTCGGGATATTTCATAAAGCCCACTGTTAGATTGTTGAAGAATCTAATTTTTGATATTACAGTGTAATTTTATTGTCATAAGACTGATTGATAATTAATGTGATGTTTTTCTGTCTCCTTTCTTCCCGCTACATCCTGTTCGCAATTCTTTTGCTGTACGACTGATGCAGGCCTGCTCCCAAACAAGAGTAAGTCGCAAAATATCTGTCGTTTTGCAAACCTGCTAAAAACATAAATAAAAAGCTGGAGAGTGAAGAAATTCACATAATCAGTCTATTAACAGGATATTTGAAAACAATATATTTTGTATACTTAACAACATGTCATTTTATGAGATCTATTTATGTGAAGAGAGGAAAATGTTTATTATAATTATTATTTCCATCATTCGCTTTCACTCTTCATGATTTCTAATCATAATATTGTACTTCTTTCACTGTGCCCGCAAATATTATTGCCTTAATTCGATTGGATGAAGTATGTTTTAAAATCATTACTAATTATTTGTAATTCAATATTCGGTGATTCATTATGAGAAAACATAATTGATAGAAGAAATTCGTGTTTGTGTGAAGTGATTTTATTTTTATGATTGCAACATTTTTTTTTTACCAGAGTATGTGTGGATTATTTTAACTTTGAAGCTGAACATAGGTGAATTGATGAGAAAACTTCAATAATTTTTTTTTCTTTTTTATAGAAGTAGACCATCCGTCTCGTAAGTCTGCTCTCTATATTTAGTAATGGGTTTAATTTCATATTTTATGTACTCATTCATTAATTGTGTCACAACATGTCTATCAATTAGCTTCATATGTCAAAGGAGTTAATATTATGTGTAATTAATTGTAATATTTTTTTTATAATTTACAATTAATGCAGGTGTATTGTCGGCATGAAATATGTTGGTAATACACTTTTGTGTCAAGCACTTTCCTCTTATATTGTCATTTGAAATCATATTTTTATTTTATCTCAATTGATTTGTACCATGTGTGATTCTTGACATGATAGTTATTACCTAGCAATTGAAAAATATTTCAGTGTTTTGAAACAATAAAATAAATCCTTTTATTCATGTTACACCTATACTAAATGATTCGGCTATAAATGTGTTGCGCATGCCATGATTTTACAGTGTTTTCGTGAAGTATTGTGTTAATTCCTACATTCAATGTTTGCAAAAATATATACATATAATATCGCATTTGAGTTACTCTAAATGACTGCCTTCTAATTTGAGTAACTGCATTAATATAAATGTTGAACGCTTTTGTAAAAACTCTAAACTAATACATCGATCGTTTTTACAGAGGAGAAGCCGCTGGAGATCCAGAATTCATCAAGGTAAATACAATATTTTAATGGATTTATTTAATAAAACATGTCGTTTGATTACTTAAGACGGTTTATAATTATAGCGTCAAGACCAGAAGAGGTCTGACCTCGATGAACAGCTGAAAGAATACATCAATGAATGGCGTAAACAACGCGCCAAGGAAGAAGATGATCTTAAGCGTCTTAAAGAAAAGCAAGCCAAGCGCAAGGTCTGGTCAAAATGTTAGTTATTTTTTATTCGTTTATTTATTATATTAATTTGTAGGTTTCCCGCGCTGAAGAAGAAAAGCGTATGGCTCAAAGGAAGAAGGAAGAGGAAGAAAGACGCGTCCGTGAAGTTGAAGAGAAGAAACAGCGTGAAATTGAAGAAAAGAGAATGCGTCTTGAAGAAGCCGAGAAGAAACGCCAAGCTATGCTTCAAGCCATGAAGGAAAGCAACAAGACGGGACCCAACTTCACAATCACCAAGAAGGACAACAACGTAATGACACGTGTAATTATCTTATTTGGATTCAATTTTCATATTATTTTATTTGCTATTTAGTTCAACCTTTCATCGGCTCAAATTGAAAGAAATAAGACCAAGGAACAGTTGGAGGAAGAGAAGAAAATCTCCCTTTCCTTCCGCATCAAGCCCCTTGACATTGAACACCTTTCGGTCGACAAGCTCCGTACAAAGGCCCACGAACTTTGGGATTGCATTGTGAAGCTCGAGACTGAAAAATACGATCTTGAAGAACGTCAAAAGAGACAAGACTACGACGTGAGTCATACCTCATTATAAACACTCTACAAAAATACTTAAATTCACATTATACTTGCAGTTGAAAGAGTTGAAAGAAAGACAAAAGCAGCAACTCAGACACAAAGCCCTCAAAAAGGGTCTTGACCCAGAAGCCCTCACCGGAAAGCACCCCGTATGTATTTACATTTAAAAAAATACAATTTAACCTCTTTAAAACATTGTGTCATCTATGAATAATTTTTCAGCCTAAAATTCAAGTCGCCTCAAAATATGAAAGACGTGTGGATACCCGATCATACGACGACAAGAAGAAACTCTTTGAGGGTGTAAGTTAAAACAACTCAATACAATTTATATACACAATGCTAAAATCAATCGAGTCGGTAGAAATACTAAATGATCTACGTATTGAAAGATTTTATATTTTTGGACAGGGTTATGACAATTATGTGGCAGAAACTAATGACAAAATTTGGAATGATCGAATGGAACTATTTATGAAACGCAACAAAAGTAAGCTTTCAAGACGAGATGATGGCATGTGATACATGTTTCGTTTCATATCCTGTTTTAAAATCCAAATATTATGTATCCATATACCTACCTTTTATTTATATTTATATGCCACGTCATATTATGCATATTCTTTAAAACAAATCCTTTGATTGATATAAGAAATTATCTTATGTGAATAATATTTACTTGTGAATGAGAATATCAAAGGACATATTGAAGTGTCAATGATCATCCCGAATTCTAATAGTTTTTTTTGTTTATATGTATGCACTGTTTCACTTGTTATTAACATTCCTCTCTAGGGATTAGAAACCATCAACAAGGAATACCTTGAGAAAAACTGGCAAGAAAAGACCGATCAGTTTGGTGGTCGCCAAAAGAGTGAGTTATTTTTATATCCATTGCTTGATTTTCAATATTTCCCATACAAAGTAGTTGTTAAATATATCGCATGGTCGCTTGCACGATATAAAAATATTTAAATAACCGTGAATATATTTTAGCCAAGCTCCCCAAATGGTTCGGAGAAAGGCCAGGCAAGAAACAAGGGGACCCAGAATCACCCGAAGGCGAAGAAGATGTCAAGGCTGACGAAATCATTGATGAAGATGACGAGCCTGCATTTGAACCTGAACCTGAACCCGAAGAGGAGGTCGTAGAAGAAGAAGAAGAAGAGGAAGAGGAGGAAGAAGAAGAGGAAGAGGAAGAAGAAGAGGAAGAAGAGGAGGAGGAAGAAGAAGAATAAATATTCTGTTCAATGGTAAATTAATTTATAATGCCTTAAATAACAAATATACACAATCAACTTTTGTTTTCTTTCAGATATCTGAAGGACATTCTGACACTCACAAATATCTAATAAACCTCTTCAAAGATGTCCTGTTACTAAAAATAACTTCTATTGTTACAATGAAATCCATTAATTTATTTTATTGTTATTTTATATACTTTATTTCATAACATTGATAATTGAATTTCATATAAACTGTAACCTACTGTTTTTATTTATAAGAACATTAAGGACTGCAATGGAAAATAAATCATTCATTTAAAAGTAAGCAATTTCATTTTTGTTTAATGCAGCTATTTATACAAAATAAATGTGTTACTAATTTTTGAGACATTCTTTTATTTCAAGTTGAATAAGTGATCTTGTTGAAATTGAACAGGAGACCATAAAATAAATAGTTATTTTTAGATACGTACATTATGCCTTTTTATACTTTTGTAAAGTCACTTATTTTTTCAACTAATCAATGAATGGCTTTTTTTGAGATGCTCAAAATAAATTAAAACTAAAATTAATTTTAGGATTATATTTTTTTTATTTGTTATCATTTCTTTTTTATTATTTTCATTTTACTGGAAGAGTATAATCTAGTCTTGGTCATAATCTTAATTTGTAATGTGAAATCTGATTGTAATAAATAATTCATAGCAATTATTCTCAAGTAATTTCATTAAAAATGCACATTGTTTCTATTGAAATCACAGTTTGACAATCCTTCATCATAATCAACAGCAGGTTTAGCTCTTCCGCTTGCCAAAAGTGTTTCCCTACTTCCTAAATACACATTGTAGTGGTAAAACCAAATGTGGAGAGAGCTACATCATTCTTGGATTAGGTTTTGAAATAAATCACACGGAATAAATAATAATAGAAATGTATATTTGGATCAAAAAAAAAATTTATACAATAATAATAGACATTTATTAAACAAACATAATCAATCCATTAAAGTAAAAGAAATTCCAATGCAAAAGGATCTCCAATGCAGTGATTTCACCAATGAGATACTCAAACATTTAAATGCTATTTTATTGAAAACTTATTTATAGTCTCATATTGTGGAATTAATAAGGAAAACTATGATACAATAACCTAATTAAATATATGCATAATAAATGCAAATTAATAAACTTTTGTATGAAAATAGCAATGTAAGAGATTAAATATGCTGATTTACGCTGCGCAAACTGGTCTGTGGGCTTTTTGAGATATGTTTATTTTATCCCCTAAGCTTAGAGCCATACCCTAAAAATAATGATTAAGTTGAGCACAGGTGTTATACGATAATAATTAAAACATGCATGTATTATTTAATTATACCTGACTCTTTGCTCTTATTCTTATATGACCGATAACAGGTGCATCAGGCTTGTTGAATGGTTTTTCAATACTGAGATTGGCAAGTGCGTCTTCTCCAAAAATAGACTTGGCATACATGTTGGCAGTCATAAAACCACATTGACCGGAAAGAGCCTTAAACAATATCAAAAAAGTGAGCATTAATAAAACATACACGTATTAAAAGTTTAACGGATTAAAGTTAAGTACCATATCGGGTGTTAAGCATTTCATGTTTGTGGAATTCAAGAGGTGCTGAAGATATTCATGGAGGTCTGTAAGGTTTGTATTGACGGATACTTTGTTTTCCCATTCAAAACTGGCCCACATTTGTCTGAAATCTGTGTCACTGCAAGAAGAGGGTTTAATGTAATCCATGATATCCACGTGAATATCATTGAGGACAACGACATTGCGATCGGAAGTAGCACCAGTAACATCGTACACTGAAAGAGTACAGATTCATTAATAACACATATTTCTTATTTGCAAAATAATAAATGTAATTCAACCAACCAATATTTCCGAATATGATTCCATTTTCAGTAGATGATACTTTGACATGGGCTTTGATTGTGCAAAAATCATGAGGAGCTAGGACAACTGGGGCTGGTCTTTCGACGAGGCTGAGATCACCAAGGGTAGCCATTTCTAATGTGCAATTTTGCAAAATGTCTCCTGTTTGATTCACAATCAGAACATCCAAAACAATGTCGTATTGATTTACAGTGACTATGGCTTCAGAATATACAGGATCGGAAAAGCCAGTAAGTTGAGTAACTTTAGATAATTTAGATGGCAAATCGTCACTGTCTTCTCCTTGCCCAGGACGTCCTACAACCTGCAGGTGTAATTTTTAGAAATAATATTCAATTTAAATTGGGCATGTTTATATTTTGGTTACTTACAGCCTTGTTTAGGGACACTTCGAATAGATCATGGCCACTTGTTTCACGGTTTCCAGCCAGTAGTGAAAAGTTAACAGTTTGTTCAACCCCAATTGATTCAACGGCACCAGTCAAATTCTTTTCACGTTCCTGTAAGAGTGGAAAAAAAATTAGGTCATGTCATATAAATAAGAATGTAGTTTCGTAATGACACAAAAAAATGCATTTTTGATTAATTGTGGTAATAATGAAATTTTTTAAATACCTGGTTAGCAATGTCCAATGCAGTTTGACTGGCTTGCAGCATATTTGCAAGTGCCTCTCGGCATTCGGAAGTGAACATTTTACTTAGAGCAGGTGGACGCTCACTCAAAACTCTCAGGCATAAAAGAATATGTTCATTATCATCATTGGTAATGGGTTCAGTAGATACACCTAAATTGAATATACGCACATTTGTAAGAAACCACTAGACAAATAACTACATAGTTTTCATTAAAATATTACCTGATTTGCCATAGCTTAAAATCGAAGACATGATGAGCATTGCCTCATTTGAGAGTTCTGTATCCTCATATCTCAATGCCATTTTAACAAGAGCGGAAGCAACACATGCTCCTAAGAAGAAGTCGCCTTTTAAAATTCCTTGACGTAACAACTTGGTTGCACCAAATCCATCTGTTCCCTCGTATCTATAATATGATTTAAAAAAATTGAACACATTGTTTCTCATAAGCTCAATATTTTAAAAATATAAATTAACTTACTGGGCAACACTAAAGGCTGACTGAGATGCGTATGTGCCGTCAGAAGTGACCAATTGACGAGGTGTTGATTGTGTGATATTTTTCAAAGTGCTTTCTTTCGATGATTTCTTGTCCTCTTCTACAATCAATGGTAAATCGCCAAGGCATTGTTTGATTACTTCCAACACTGCTTTGGCTCCCGCTACCCCTTCACAAAATTCAGCTAAAAGCCACAATGCTGATTCAAGTACTTTCAAAGATCTCATCATGGGGAACCACTCCAAAAGTTTCTTTAAATAATAATAATTGGTTAGTAAAATATTTTGATAATTACATAAAATATAGATTTATACTTCTAGTATTAAGGGTTTGAGATGTTCAAACTTATGAATGGCTTCTCTCACAAATATAAGGACATCTGAAGCTGCCAATTCATTTGTATCCGATAAAAATTCCATCAAAACAGGTATTACGGTAACAGCGACATCGGGGAACTAAAGAAAGGTAATATCATATATATTAACTGTAATGATTATAAATATAAATTATACAATTTAATTTACTCACTTTGATACATGCAGTATGCAAAGTACGCACGAGAAGTTGTCTATATTTACCAGTATCTTCATGCTCAATATTGTGTGTTTTGGATACTTCTTTTCTCAAAAGCAATACCATTTCCTCGATATTTCTGGATGATACCAGATCCATTGCTAATTTAAAAAGAAAAGAGGACTTGTTAGTTTTTAATATTACAGAGTAATAACAAATATCTAGATTTATATACGAACCAAGAGTTAAAGTTTTTCTGCGAACTTCAAGATCTGGACTAGCCAAAACTCGCAAAACATCCATAACTAGGTCTTGAAGAACTCGAGCTGCACTACCAGAGCTAGTATCATTACCAACACCCGCAAATGTACCACTTCTCAATGCTTGGAGTCTATCTAAGACAATCAATTTGACATTGTTATCGCTTTCTTTTACAATGAGTTCTATATAACACGAAGCTGCAGCCTGAAAAACAAATTACAGTTAATGGAAAGAAATAAACAATGAGATGATAAATATTCATTAATTAAAAAAACCTTGATAGCAGTTGGCGCAGTTGACAATGTGACCAATGTTCCAGCAGCTTCGTATCTCACTGCAGCACTCGAAGAATTGACTAAATTGTATATGCAACGAATGAATCTGGACCTTTCCAAAGGATTTGTGTGACACACCTATAAACATACATAACATAAACAAAAGTAATGTGATGATACAAAAATAATTATACCTTGTAAATAAGTTCTACAATGACTAATTGCAGAATATCGCCAAATGTGTGCACTTGGTCTAAACAGGATGCCAAATAATTCAAAGCTTTCTCCTGATTTGCATGGAGCAGCATTAAAAATGCATTTCTTTTACAAGACATATCTTGTTCATTCATTAAAAATGTGGCAATCAATTCAGGTGCATCGGGAATTAAAAATTCAAAGTTCCTAAAATTTTCATAATGATTTTTATATGTATTTTTAAATTTAATAAGTGTGGATGATTTTACTAACTTGTAAATTGTGAAGATGGCTAATACAGCATTCCGTCTCACATAGGAATGTCTATGCTCGAGACAAGCACGAATTGCAGGCATTAAAGGCTCTAATAGTTCTGGTTCTTTAAGTTTACACAAAAATCTTAAGGTGGCCCCGCGCAAGAATTCATTGGGATGTTGTAGATCCTTAAAAAAATCAAATTAAAACTTGCTTGTATGTATTTTGTTTGTATGTGTAATAAAATAATCTACCTTTCTGTAAGCATCACAAACAAGGATCATTTCTTGTAATAATTTACCATCGGGTGTAGTTTTTGGAACTATTTCCCAAAATACTAAAAGTAATTTTTTTATGGTGTGATCTTGTAGTGGCAAAACAAATCGAATTATGATCATGAGAAGGTTAGGTAGTTTTTCACCAGCTAGTATCATATTGATTGTCTTTTTGAGTGCTTCAATTTTAGTTTTGGTGTCACCTTTCTCTGTTAAAAATAATATATTATTAATAAATCGTTAACATATCTTTTTTTGGCGTATATGTATAGATAAAAAATGTGTATGTTTTAAAAAAATTAAAATTTACCAAGATCCATTTTAAGCTGCATTTCATTGAATGGTTCCGAATCATTCGGTGCATTTATAATGGTGTAACATGGCTGCTCCACCGAGCCCATCTTGAAGAACAACTGGCTGTAAATAAAATATGGAAGAAAAATTACATCAGCACAAATCAGAAATAGTGAAAAACATTAATCGTGGCAGTCGTCTTGTGCGAGATTCACGTATTGTTCATAGTGCAATATTATGACTTGTGTATTAAAAAAACCATGTAATTTGAAAGTAGGTGTTGATAGTTGTTTGAAGTTAGAAGAAATTATCTAAACAACAACTTACAATGAATTAATAAACGAAAAATCACTGCCGGTCTGTTGTTCGCCGCTACGTGTCACTAGACACTGTCAACTGAATTTATGGCAATTACCATACCAGTTTAATCATACATACTGATTCATAATAATTGCAAATAATTACAATTTTAAAATAAAAAATCACTGCTAAAGGATCATTTGAAAGTATGGAAATGTGTAATTTTTTTTTCAAATTGGGGTTTTCGATATAAACAAGGAGAAAGAAGTTATTTCGAAAAATGTAAAAAAAAAAGTTTTTAGTATTTGTTCTCATTTTTTATTTATTTGATTAAATATTTTCGTTGAAACTTGGTTGAAATCGATTTTTGAAACCAAATATTAATTTTTTTATCGAAGTCGGTGTGCATGTATAAATGAAAAGTGTAATGGTCGCGATGGTGGCTCATACTGGTAACACCGGTGCTAACCTCTTTCCTTCCTCGCGTCCATCATGGCGGATCAGGTTGGTGTTCTCCATTAATAATCGTGGCCCCCGCGGTCCTGTGCCGCCCCGTGCCCCCTCCCGCCCCTCGCCCCTGCTCCTCCTCCCCCCGCCCCTCTCACCGCGGCCTCCCTTCTTATACAGGGTGTGTCTTATCTTACACAGGACCGAGCGATACTGGTGGTCGCTCTCCACGTGTCCTGTCACTTTTAATATTGTATATTTAACTTGAATTATTAAACCCAAAAATGACCGTTGAGTCAATATGAAGGGTGAGGATTTCAGTTTGAAGTCCCCCGAAGTAGTGTTTCCAAAGGCATAATGGTAAAGAACGGAGCGTTGTACGTGGTTGGTTTCAGAACGAGAGGTGTTTCCAAAAGCAGCCGACCGTGTTCCTAAACCGCAAGAAAGGCGCGTCCAGCTCGAGCGCCATTCGCCGCAAGTGTAGCCGTTACCATCGCGAAGTTGGCCTCGGCTTTAAGACTCCTCGCGAGGTTTGTCCGGCCGCCGCTCGCATGTCTTGCTAATGTAGTTTGTTTTCTTTTGTTGCAAATGCCATGTTAGACCGAGAAAGCTTTCCAGAAGCAACCCACCGTGAACTTCAACCGCAAGGGCGGCCTCAAGAAGAAGTTCATGAGGTACCATCGCGATGTTGGACTAGGCTTCAGAACTCCCAGAGAGGTAAGCTTTGCAGAATACAGAATAGCTCTATGAGGATCCACATACTCTACATTCTGGTCCTGGTTCGGGGATTATAAATCATGGAAAATCATCTTTTTTTAACACCAAATAACAAATTTATTATGTATATTTCATCTAACACCATTACATCTATTCATATTGGTAAATATTTATTATCTTTGAATCTTTTCATTTTATCAAAACATCCTTTTTTTTCTATTAAATCCTCTTATTACACCTAAGTTTACTAAGTTTATAGTAAAATTGTAATATTTGAAAAATATATTCATCACATTCTCCATTCTAATAATAAAATCATTTGGACATAACATAACTAACATTGGGATTGGCATTCTTTCATCATTGTCTTCAATATCGGTAAGGTTGCACTTTTGTGTGGTAATATTAGATACTAATGAGTGTTTTCGATCATTTTGTGTGTAATTAGTATTAACAATTAGACTTCTTTTATGTATTTTTGATAGTTATACGAGTGTTAGTGTAAATTTTTCATAAATTTTTGCTTTTTCTTAGTGATACTTATTTCATTTCACTTTTGTAGCTTGTTTTATACTTTTCCAATTCACAAGCAAGTGTATCATTCACAAATACTTTATTTAATGGTCTGTTTGATTCTTTATTATAATATCAATCCTTTTACATGATGAGAACTGACGACGGTCTTCTGATATAAAATATCTATGAAAGAAAAAACGTCCTCTGATTTAAAAAATGCAAAATGTCTGCATCTGTATATAGATTATTTCGAATATGACTAACAATTTATTGTATTTATAGGCCATCGAAGGCACTTACATTGATAAGAAATGCCCCTTCACCGGAAATGTCACCATCCGTGGACGTATCTTGACTGGTGTCGTTCAGAAGCTTAAGATGCAGAGGACCATCGTAATCCGAAGAGACTACCTCCATTACATAAGGAAGTACAATCGTTTTGAGAAGAGACATCGCAACATGTCTGTTCATCTTTCACCCTGCTTCAGGTGAGAATTATACAATTAACCAAATATATTTACTATTGTGTTTACATGATGATAACCATGACGGTCTTCTGTATTTATACTGATGATAACTCTATTTTAAACCCAATTTCTGACAATTCTGTCATATCATATTTAATGGTTGGTTTTGTCAATGATTATTTCTATAAGTTGTGTATATTTGCAGGGATGTTGAGATCGGAGATGTTGTCACCATCGGAGAATGCAGACCTCTCTCCAAAACTGTACGTTTCAACGTCCTGAAAGTGACCAAGGGCAAGAGTTCCAAGAAAAGCTTCAAGAAGTTTTAAATTTTAACATTAATAAATACAAATGTGACTCTAAAATACAGTGTCCGCCAATCGACTGTTTTATTTGATTTATTGTACTCGTTCATATCCAAATCCTACATTTTTCACTGCAAAAGAATTCTCTTTCATATTGAGTAACCGGATATAAATAAATTTATTAGTATTGTCTGTCTCATCAAGTAATTTACTTTACAGCATTGTTAAGTGGTGTTAAAATAACATGGAGTGCACTTAGCAAACTTAAGACATGTGAGTGCTTTTAACATGAAATTGAATAGGACTTTGATTTATTAAATATTATTGCACATTAAAACACATGCAGATACTGAAATAATTATAGATGCAACCGAACATAAAACTGGTGAGAGATTAGCATTGAAACTTAGAAATAATTAATCTGCTCGAGGAATTCTGTATGGTCATTGAGAAATAATAATTCAGCAATTATTCTCTGTATAGATCAAGAAAAAGGTAGTGTATTTTTACATGGGTATATGATTATTTAAATAATTATTTTAGCGACATCTGTTGCAACCACCTGAATTTTTTTTTACAACATGATATATTATTTCACCGCTTTTTCGCAGATAATATAATGGCAGATAAATAGTTTAATGATTTGAACTTAAGATTCTTAGGAGAATATTGAGAATTAAAAAATGAGATTTAATCATTGCGCAAGAGATGTATTATCTACATTTTATTAAGATCAGGTCAGTCAAGTAAGGTTTAGATGTGGGGACTAGTTCTACAAGGTAGTTGATAGTTTAGGAATTATAACTAATTACTGGAGGAGCACGGCTTAAAATAGAAGTGCGGGAAATCTTGGTTAATCAATGAACTGGTGTGCTTATTGATGATAAAGATTACCGAAACGGCGACAATCAAATGATCGCGGCTATGGTAGGAAGTAACGGTTGATTTTTCAACAATGGCATCAACAACAATCACATTCAACCTATTCATTATTTATTCCCCTTACAAGAAGAGGATCGGGGCTCGTTTGTCACGATCATGTCCAATATGTTCCGTGTGCCAAACGGTAAACTTGACACTGAGCTCTTTTTGTACTCTTCTTGTGCAAACATCGATATTTGAATTTACAAATAAAAATATGCATTCTGACTGTGTGTATAAATCATTTTGTACAACGCCACAGTCGTTTTTATATTAAAACTTTGTCTAGACATGAGTGTTTATGTCATTTGTAGAGCTTGTAAAAGATTGCGCTAAAGCTTCTTACTTATACTCTATACATTTTCATTTGAGACAAAATCCATACTAAATCACGCGTCTTTCATGTTAAGATCATTTGATCCATGTGCGTACTTATTATTCACATTTCTACAAAGTTTATTATTATTAACAAAATCAACAAAACTAATGAATTGACTGAGTGTGATTTTCAAGGCTATGTATGGATATTATCACTCATTTTAAGTTATAAATCTTAAAAATATCATAAATGTGTTATTTATTTATACACGAGGCTATCAGAGCAAAAGTGGCGTAATCCACAATTTACGTTGGTTACGTTTCTGGTGTAAGATATGTTTTTACAATATTAAACGCAGTTCTAGAAGAGGTTCTTGTCAAAAAGTTAATTAAAAAAAGTCAATACAATGTTTACGAAAGAAACATGGTTAAAAAACAATTTTAACTCATCATTATATTATTAACACATATTATATTATTATATCTTTCTGCAGTACCACTAGAGCATTACGGGAGATCCCAAGTTGCAGTGATGATAATGCAGCAGTCAATAGGATATAAAATAATTTAACTTACGTACTTGATGCGATGGCAGCCCTTATATAAAGTGTTGTTATTTGTCGCAAATGAAAATGAATATACTATAGTCAAAATCACATAACATCAACATATTGATCAATTAGAATCGTTAGTGCATAGATATAAACATAAGATATCGCATGAGAGGCTAAATGCGTGTTTAGTTCAAGTGGCCAAAAACATCAGTTACCTGGCTAACATTATACTGTAAACATCTCTCTTCATATCTTCAGTTATATTTCACAGTAAAATGGGTAAATGCATTGTTACTACATGTCATATGAACTCAAACATACACCCAAATACATCTAGGATCAGTTTTTTCCAAAGATTACTTCATTAACTTGTTTAAAATATTATTGCGTTTTAATCGCCAATGTATTGTCACGGCCACTCTCAGTGGTCACTAGAAATGTGTTGAGTGAGGGAGACACACTTATGCCTTTATAGAATAGGAGAGAAGAGTAAGAGCAACAATACACGGGCTTCACGCATTATTCATATGCAATGCGATATCTAATGTGTATATCTATGCGTTAGTGAGTTGTCTGTTTCCTCCTTATATCAATAATATAATATGGTATTACTTAGTTGATTATTCGGTGGCGGTGTGTTGTATTGTTATATAATATTAAAGTGAGGTAGAATGTAGAATGAAGTAAGATGGAGACGTATGTTAGTGTAGTGTAGAAGCAGTAGCAGGTAGACCGGTCCAGGTTCAAGTCCAGCATAGAGCACCGGCCCTGCTCATACCATATACGGACACCAGCACCAGAGCCTCCTGTCATCCCATTCTATTATTCTACTCAACTATTGTATACTCTAACTCTACTACTACGTATCTGCATACATACATATGTGCCAGCTCAACTAATTGGACGCAACATTTCCGCTCACACTGTTATTATTCAAATACTCAGTACACAAGGCAATACTATTAGTTTTTCAGTAATAATACTGTTATGAGAGTCTGTTAGTGAGTCGTGAGAACAGCTCTATTCGTATACGCACCGCATGCATACTCTCTCATTACACTATTATATTGAATACGTTATAGGCACAGTTGACACTAAATAAGCTAATAGATATTACTTCGCGTCGAAAAACCCGAACTTAAAAGTAAGTTCACAGTTAGGTTTGGTTCAATGATTAGAAAATTAAATCAATTTATCTACAAGAGTATATTTTACATAAGCACATTAAAAATTACTAATAAATACGTTGATTTAAGAAGTATTTCCCAAGAGGCGGAGTAAAGTAATGGATTCCCAGGTATATGTCACCGTAAATACGATAGTGGAGTTACTTAGCTACACTTATGATCGGGTTTTTGTTAGTTAATGCCTCGTCTGAGCCTCGGGCGAGGCACTAATTAACAAATAACCTATCTAAAGTACAGCAAAGAAACTCTTTTACCGTCTTTACGGTGTACGTTTACGGTTTTATTAGATTCCTAGACGTGCGTCGCTGTGCGCATGTCTCATATTTGAATTTGTCTATTCTACAAATATAAAAAATAAAGACTATCTTCCATAAAATAAATTATAAATTTAAAATGTATTTTTCATATTTTAATACCCTATTATTGTATATTGTATAGCTTAGTTGGTGACGTCACTAACTAAGCTATAAGATATAACTACGCGTGGAAAAACCGGCCCAATTTTTATTAATGATGATTGAGCCTTAAACTGGGCTGTAAATAAAACTATTTAATGTAAACAAATGATATTGATTCAGTATGAATGATCGCAATCGAATTGATGAGCACTCAAAAGAGGCGCTGTATAAAATTAATCAACATAAAAAGGTGTCTTCATTTAATGGAATTCTCGCGTTGTTGTATTTATTCCTCTCGGTCGTTTTGTGATGCAGAAATTTTTATATAATATTTCGATGTCATTTTTCGGCTGTCTTGTCAGTGACAGGGAGATAAAAAGATTTTGATAATGTATGCATAATTCCCTCGAGGGGAATAACCGGTTTTTAATCCTGTGGGCGAAGGACTTCACTCTCCTGTACTGATACTACAACCAAAACAAATCCTGGATCAAACCACAAATGATCACATGAATAATACAAGACTATAATATTTAATAAAATATTTTGGCAGTCTTACCATTGACTTTTGAGAGAATTATTCATAATAGTGTATGTAAGAGATTTTTAATGTTAATACATGACCGACTATTATAGCAAGTAAAATATATTTAAGATTATTTTTTTTAGGAATCTCAACTAATTTAATTGAAAATACATATATTTTTTATTTTAGATATTAAATCAATGAATTCTATCTTATGATAATAATATTATCTTTTAATGGGTTGTGTGAATTGAATGAGACAATTTTCTCTCGAACATCTCGTTTTCAATTTCCAGACTGCATAAATGGAAGTGTGAAGCCTGTTTGTTATTTTAATCCCATTGGATAAAACGAGCCTTTTCAAAGTGTATCACGTATTCAATTCAGAATCATATTATAAAAAACGCATTTATAATAAGTGTATTGTTGTTGTTGAATAACGAAATATTACATCAGCACTCCGTCATCGATTTGTTTGGAATGATGCTTTAAATATTTTATTTGTATAGAGATATATCAAATCAGGCTCGTGAGAAGATAAACGTGTGTTTCTAGAATCACTTGATGATTCATCAGTTAATTGAGTAGGTATATCATTGGTAAACTCATTAGGGAATTGTGCAAAATATACCCTGTCTAATATAAACAAAACAGTTAAATTATTAAAACTATTACATCATGTCCCATTATATTCATAGTTCACACATATATACTTTAATTACCCAATCAATATATATTGGATTTGGTTGGTTAGTTATTATTGGAAAAACCATAACACAATAAAACAGTAATAATAAATTATTTGATTATGAAATTACTCCATACATAATATGTAACCGGTGGATGCGCTTTTTTAACATTCATCACAAGATTTAATTGCTAATTGCTTATTGGATTTCAAGTAAAATATATTAACAAAAAATCCAAATAATTACATATTGAATTAAATATAATTTTTATTGCATGTGTCGCATAAGTGCATTATTACTCTAAAGTTAAAATAATTATCTACTTTATAACCAGACCTATTATAAATGGGTGCAATGAAGTAATTTGACGTGTTCGATCTCTGCAATGATTTCTTTTATAATATTGATTTATTATTTTATTTCAACTCTCTGATATTTATACAAAAATATTATATGATATACATCTACACTTATCATATTCATGGGACAAACGATAAAGTAGAAAGCAAATTTCAAAAATAATTATTTTATTTTATTAATGTTATTATGTTCTAAGATTGTTCTGTTAATATATATATATATATATATATATATATATATATATATATATATATATATATATATATATATATATATATATATATATACTCACTATATATATATACTGCTGCTGCTGCTGCTGCTATATATATATATATATATATATATATATATATATATATATATGTATATATAAAGAACAAATAAAATGATACCTTTTACGGAATATTAAAGCAATATAATGAAAATGCAAGCTGCACGGTGCTCTACAATAGTGAATTATTGAAAATCTCTATTTTTACCATCTTGGAAGAGGTTTGGTATTCGGACGATATGATTTTTTAAATATTTAATAGATTAGTTTACTAAATTCAAATGGAATAATACATTTTACTACATAATAAACCAATATAAAAAACCTTTACAATTATGCTTTGTTTATCTATTTTATATGTCAACTTAAAAATCTAACAATATTATAAGTATTTCGGGGAGATATATATAATTAAGGTATCAACAAATAAATCAATTTAATACAAGGAACCTGCGAAGTGTATTTTTAAACCCACTCGACCAATTTTACTAGATTAGATTAGGTTAGGTTAGGTTATTTAAAAGAAACTGTACGCCTATATAATATTCTGGAATGCATTAGTTGCAAAAAATACATACTGGGATTTTTCATAATATTGATGTATTAAAAATGACTAAGTAAATGATTATAATAAACTGGAAGGTAATAATAACTGTTATGATAGTAGTAGACGGTTGGGGTCAGAGCCGGTGGTTGGTTAGTGTATTGGTGTTGTGTCACGATGGTACTGGGTTCAAGGCCTGAATAATTCAGGATCAGCATCCGCTTATTACGGGCCTCGGTTATTATGGACTCGGTATACAATGTTTGTTTGACCCGACAAACGGTAACTCGACGATCTCATGCCAATTATATTGACCCCATCACAGAATACTACTTATCAATCACCAATAAGTCGACGACCCCGCTTCAAATATTGCTTTTAGGTATAACATCGACCTGTCCCTTTGATGATTACTTTACCTTCGGAATTAGACGAAGAATCGGTGGATAATTATAATCGGAAATGGATTTCGTGTCTGTTTAAAACACAACACCGTACTTACTTGACTATTGTGGGATACAATTGCTGATCGATCATTCTGTACTACTTGAATACCATCGATGAGATCATCGCTTCTAGTTTACATTATGTTAACAAATATACTGACAGATCATGTTGTCCACGATTAATCGATCTTTATTCAATTCAATAAAATAATTTGAAATTCAACACAGAATGTCCAGCGACGACTAAATATAGTTTTATTGTCATTTGCAAAACTACACATGGCTGCCACCGAGAGGGATGATGATGAGGAAAAATATTTAATAAAAAGTTCAGAAATCATAGGATCAATTTTGTTGCGGAGTTTATTGTTTTCCATACAACTTGACCCTGTCATTACGTCCCCGTATCAAGTTCTCAGTTAAAACGCGATCTTGCTTGACTTTTTGATCGATGTTGGAAACATAACCTATGCAAAATGCCAACAGGCCGTAATTTTTATTATAAGCTCAATTTTTTCGCGGAGTTTATTAAAATAAATAAATCGGAGATAGTAACGGAGAGTATTTAAATAAATCCGTACTAATAAACAAAAGTTTCCAAATCCAGGACAATGTAGTTTTCAATTTTTTAGATAATTATATATACTTTTATTATGAAATGATTTTTTTTTTTTGCTTTACTACCTAATAATGGGAGTCATTTAAAAATAAATCATATACGTACTTATACCTATTAATGTATATTATGTATTACGTATGAATATTTAATTTTAAAATTATATATAACACCCGTCAATGTGTATTAATAACATGATTCCTAGAATAAAAAAATAGAGCCTCGAAATGTTGATTATCGTTTTGAAAATAAAATTGAAGGCTATTCTTCCTCCCTAATTTGTTTGCGAGGTGATCTTTTTACTAAATGCTAGTATAAAAACATACATAATTTGACGGTCGAATGGAGTTCATCTCCTAATCAATCAAATTTAATTAATATAATATTATTCTAGGATAATAATCCTCAACCACATATTATAAAACAAAGGATGCATAAAAAACATCAAAGATGTGGAAAAAAGCGTTTGAAATCTATTTCTATAATGGGCAACTAAAATAAAATAATCACTCACTATTCAACAATACAATGGACATATGTTTTGTCACAACACAAAATACATGATGATTATAATGAATATATGATGACGAATTAAATAGCTTGAGTAATTTTTGAGATTGAGATAGACAAAAGAGTTTAAAAGAAAAATTAAATTTCCCAGGGTGAACTTTTATCAAGCAGTGAGAATATTTTAAGGAGAAATAGGGCATAGCTAAAATGTTTTTTTATAGTTATTAATAAAAAAATAAACACACAACTTTAGTTTAAGCTACGACCATTTTTAAATCTGATTTATATTAAATGCTAAAAAAGCAGAGAAATTAGTCACTTCTTAAATAAATATTTAGGGTATGAAAGGAACCAGAAAAAAGATTTAAAAAAAAAATTATACATATTTTTAACCTCCCTTATAATCTTCTCATCGATTAAAATTCCACCCAGTATATTTTATTATATATTATTATGAACACAAAATCATCAAAAAAGTTAGTTTGTATGAATGTCATCAATATTAAATATTTTGAATTCAATGAACCAAGGTATTACAATAAATCTGGTATTTTGGTGATCTCAAAGATTATTAAATTGAATAAACATATAAATGTAAATTCATAATATTTTTTATTTAACACATTTTTATATAAGTATAAGTATTTGTAGGCTTTGTATTGTAAAACAAGATTAAGTATTAATATAACACCGATATAGCGAAGTATACATTGAAATTGTAAATTAAATATAAATTCCTAGTTCGGGTATAAAAAAGGTAAAGTTTATACATTTAAAATTTACCTTTTTTCATCGTTATAAATTCATCCAAGAAATGCTAGGAAATGAAAGTTACATATGTGAACTTAATATTTTTTTTTATCATTAGTTATTTTATCATAAAGATGCCAAAAATTGTAAATATGTAAGTTATTGATAGAGTCGTCTGCTTCATATGCAGGAAGTCAATCAGATATGCAATAATACACAATAATATTTTTTATTTTATTGTGTGAATAACCTCGAATGATATGTTACCTTGCCCCTTACCTTCCATAATGATCTTCAAAGGCCGCGTCCCTAATTATTTATTATCTTTCAAAAGCTCAATGACGTCGATCAAGTTATTTAATAACAGTTAACGATAATTACAATGTTCGCTTTAATTGACACTTGATCTATTGATAATTACAATTAAATTCGCACATTTTTTTTTTTAAATTTAATTTAAAACCGAACGCAGACGAATTGTTAGAATGATTGGCAAGAATTATTCGGTATGAACAGTGTTGTTGGTAATGCAATGTTCTTCTGTACGCTGACTTCTTTTTTTTAAATATATATTGTACATTCAAAATGACATCAGCTATTCTCGAAGTTCAGCTCAATATACGTGAAGGTTGAGAGACTCATCTAAAATAAATCAGATATGTTTTTTACCCGGTGAGATATTTTTAAATTCGATTGAACGAATTGCCTTTGAATCAAAAGTAGAATCAACAATAAAATTTACTGCACCGAACATTTTCTAAAAAGCGTATCGGGGATTTTGTGGAATGGAAAATATACATTTCAATCTTCACAAAGCTCAATCAGATATGGGAAATACTCAATACATGCAATCTCACGCAGAAACTGATAAATCACAGTTAATATAGCCATGTACCAGAATTATTTAATTTAATAAACAGTTTTTATGTGCATCATGTTGGTTTTCAAATTTGTCATTATAAAAAATAAAAAAACTTAAATTAATATTTTAAAATCATTCCTTTGTGGACGTAAACTGACTGAGAATATTTTCAGGGATGATAAGGTATTAAATTTTTTAAAAATATTTTGTGCATTTGGAATCGAGTTTGGTCCACTATCATGGAATCAGCTGTTTCTTTAAAGTACGCAGTAGTGACTGACACGTGTGTATTGTGTCTGTTAAATGCTTTATTCAGTTATTTTTAAGATACCTTACTCCTCCCTAAAATATTCTCACTTAATTTAGTATTATACAAAAAAATGAAGCATGGTAGATTTTAGACTATTTATTATACGCATACACCAATCAAAATCAACATATTTTGTTGATTTTCATATATATCGCGAACGTGTTAAATGTCCTTTTTTCAATACGTATGATAAGATTTCAGATGTGATTGAGAATTATAAAAAAGTATTTAAATATATGGATAAATAAATTTTAAGATAAATATGAAGTAAGATCAGATATATATTGTGGATTATGTCACCAATTCAATATGAATATATATATATATATATATATATATATATATATATATATATATATATATATAATATATATATATATATATATATATATATATATATATATATATATATATATATATATATATATATATAAAAGTAATTGATATAAATATTGTGGCTCTTCCCCATTTAACACCTTGTGATTTGATCGATTGAGGTTTTTATTAATATTATTTCCACGTTAAGATGTTCAATATATATCAAATAATAAGTTATTTAAACTGATAACTTATAAGGTGTTTTGGGACCAAGTTGTATGTTTTTAGTTTAATTTTGTCTTGATTCTCAGTATAGAAGTACAATAGTTATATGCACGTGAGGTGATGGAAAGCTTCACACATAATATATGATATGTATCTGTTGGCCTGTTCAACTTTTCATAAGTACAACATATATTCAGACAGTGTGTTGTTAGCTCGTTGACATGATAATAAGATGGGAGTGTTTGCCCACAATCAAAGTCACTGACTGCCCGTATGTGTAAATATGTCAAAAGCCCAACATATATTGTGTACACATATTCTCTCCCCTTTAATCTCTTATGGCATTCAAATGAGGCTCTTCGTGTATTGCTGAGAGTTGTTCTATTGTAAGGATCGCTATAAAAAAAGCAGCAAAATATGTAATCAAACAAGTTTTCAGCGTCAACGCCATATTTATATGGTGGAGAGTTCAACGTGTGGTCTGTGTGAAAATAAAACTAAACTCTTACATAATGTATGAAACGATGTAGCCGTATAACTTGAATCAACGTATCGTTTTTAATATTGTAGTTTCTTCAAAGTCCTACAATATGAACAAATTTCCTATGATTATATGTAATTAGTTCAGGTTGTGTGCTCAACAAAAACAAGTATTCTTGTATGAATTCATTCAACATTTTAATACTCAACCGGTAATTGAGAGACAAAGGTTAAATCCTACTCAAAAAGTTTAATTCATTCAAGTACATTTTTAACTTATATATTTCCATAGAAGAATATTTTTAACTAGTTGGATAAATCAATGATAGAATCGTAAACTATCAATATCAAAAATGATTATAATCTATTTTGCATATTTTATCGTTTTAATCTACCGTTTTTTTATTCGACATTTAATTAGTAAATCCACACATGAAATAATTATAACAAATAGTTTTTTTTTCAAATGATTTATAGTTAAGCTTCGAGTATTCAACATATAAATATAAAACTAAATATTGGATCATTTAAATGAACGACTTGTTATAATATTTTTTTAATGTATTTCCATGCAAGGAGTTTTAGAGTTATTATCAAATTTATTTATTTAACTAAGAATAGCATTCATTGTAGTTTTATTAACTAATATTATAAATTCCACTGTCTTTGCAAGACTTTATGAATCAATAAAACTAAGATAATCACAACAGCAACCATCGTTATTTATATCAAATGTATGTTTGCGTCTTCCTTGATTGTCGCCTTGAGATTGTTTTTTTTATTCAATATAATTTTAATAAACGTGTTGGCTACAAATGTGTAAACATAATAAACCTTGTGAGCTTTAATGTTTCAATGTCTGTCATATCACGATTCGTGAATCAGGTAAATGCCCGTTTAGATAATAATATGAACATCTCACTTTTTTTACATTACAATTTATTTTTTCACACACATGATGTCCTCGTGGGAAATTAAACGAAACGAAAAGACGGTATCTAAAACTAAATGCAAAGTAAATTTATAATATTTTTCCAAATATTTCTTCAAAGTGTTTTGGGTATGTTATGTTTAATCTTCAATTGTGAATATTTCAATTGATTAGACCAATTTATATATAGTTCATTTTATGACTCTGTGATGTTTCTACGCTATACAATTAATAGGTCATAACCAAACCTCGGCCAAGAGGATGAAAAAACAGGTTTTCAATTGCTAACAATTGTATAGCACTGCGCGGCTTACATTTTTATTACACATATTGCATATTGCTTTTTGAATTTTTTGATATTAACAGAATACTCATAAAAAATAATAAAATTCAAGTATATAATTTGTCCCATGGATATATTAATTAATGTATGATAATTGTAGATGTATATCATATAATATTTTGTGTAAATATAAGAGAGTTGAGATAAAATAATGTAGAAAATCGACGCAGAACTCGAATACATTAAAGCATTTCATTCCCCCCCACTTGGACTAAGTCTGATCATAACTAAAAAGAGATTAAATTATTACTTCAATATTCACTAGGTTTTGTGCATTCGCTTCATTATTGTTTGAGTTTTAAAGTTGTTGCCTTTTTTAATTTAAAAGACAGTAATGGAAATAAATACATAATAGCTATTAATACCCTCCGTTAATCCGTTATAAACTGAGTGTTTATTTTTTACACTTGGAGTAGATTGATGTCTTTATAAACGATTAAGAGAGAAATATTATAAACGAACCTTGGATATATCATGTATGGGAATGATAATTGCTTAATGATGACTATGGGGAATGTGGTGAGTTATGAAAGCGAGTTATTTAGTAAAAGACAAACGCTTTGTGATGATGAAGAACTGGTCTTTCTAGATGTGTTTGTTCGTCATAACAGTTTGTTCGATGATGTAAGCTCCACCTTTTTTGCACTCCTAACCACCTCTTTTTGCTGATGCCTCATCTCTTCATATTATAACCATATAGTATTCGTAACTTGTGGGTATCATTATTTTGAATAAATATAAATATGGTTGTGAATAAGTAATCTAAAATAAATCCAGTAGAACGTCATCATTCCTCAGTATTTAATTTAATTTTAAGTACCAAAAGTTCATTCAAATGGTCAAATATTCTAATGAAATTTCATCTAGTAGACTGCTCTAAAATCACTAATCTTATATTATGTATAAGTACAGATATGTGTCTATATAAGAATTATAATAATTGCTTTAGTATTCACTTTTTACGAACCTGATTTAATATGTACCCGGATGAAGACGATTGATTGGAATTTTTATTATAGTATCTTCCAGTTATAATGACTTTAAATGAATGTATCCTTTGACCTATTGCGCTTGTTTCATTTTAAATATATTTTTAATTGATAATTAAAGAATTCATGCATAGATAAAGGAATGTTATTACCAGACATAGTCCAAGTGGGTGTGATGAAGTGACGTATTTGAACTCTGCAATAATATTCTTTAATAATGATTTATTATTTTCATTTTAATGTTCAGTCTGATATTTTCACAAAATCTGTATTATTGGGATTTTTATTATATTCGTGGACAACCTATAAACTTATAGTAATTTTTTTTTATATTATTATGTTTATAGATTTTTCTAGTAATATGCGAAAATTCAAATAGGAAAATACATTTTACCGAACAATAAAGCAATATGTGTAATAAAAATGTAAGCCGCGCAGTGCTCTACAATTGTGAGCAATTTAAAATATTTCTCTTTTAATATATAAATACATATTTTATTAAATTATAATTACGCAAAAGGCTATAATGCAATAGATAAAATTGTTGGTAATGTTTCCTGTATTTAGCATAATGGATTTAACGTGTATAAAAACATTACAAAAAAAAAACACTGGTGCAATATGATATTGATTTTTATTATAATAAACAAAGCAAATATATCCAATCATCGCTTTTTTTTGTTCAACAGATCAATATTGTTTAACCTGTTTGATATTATTGATTGATGATTGCGTTTATATTCTATTAAATTATGCATTATGAAGGCTTGTCACATTGCTGAAGATCAGGAATTGATTTGTGGCGTGACTGCGGCTTCTGAAATATAAAAAAAGATGATTGTTGGAGTATTGAAAAGAGAGAAATAGTCGGTGTTGATGCATAATTACCACATCATGGTGATGACGACCTTGTATCAGGTTCATGTCCCAGATGACGAACACTTCAACATGCGGAAATCAGGAGATGCGTTCAAAACCGTGCCATAATTATATATATTATTATTATCTACGCTTTTCGTTCATTTCGGAAGACACGATATCATGAGTATAAGGACCTTTTAATGCTTCCTAATATTTAAATGTTAACGATTTGAAATATTTCATCCTAAAATATTTTTTCACGGTGCTTTTCAAGGTCCCTTTATAACAACTTATTTTTAAATAACATCATTGAATATGTCTTTGAAGAATATTCATTCCCTATTTCACGATAACGTCATATTATTAGATTTTTTGCATTAAAAATTTCCATACACGTTTAAATGAAAAACATTTTTTTTCTCAGTTATATATACATATATATATATATATATATATATATATATATATATATATATATATAAATTCTATATATATTATTTATTAAAAATAATTAATAGTGCTTTTGATTGTATAATTAATATATATTTTTTTATCGCTTGTTTACCAAATGACATGTTTATATTAGCTTCTCCTCTTTTTCGACAAAACGCTAACATTTTATTTGACTATACAGGGTGGACTTGAAATAACTGAGGATATTTTAGGGGGACTATTGTAAATATAAGCGAAAAAAGAATATTAAATATTCTTTTAAAAAAAGTACACACGCGAAAGTCAGTTCAAGTTATACAGTTCAAATCCAACCTGTATAACTTTAATTGAAGCCAAATGAGATTACTTTATTTTGTTACTTTAGGCAAACGTTTATGTATCGATTTCGCTTATATTCTGTATTATATGGTTGTTAATTAAAAAAAAATACTCTAGTGGAATTATATAATTTACCTCGAGTGGTTTCTGATGATCTGTTGACTTAATTAAGTCCACTTTTCCACCCTATTTATGAAGGATATTACTGGCAAACACGTATATATAGCATGAGAAACATTGTAAAGTTGTCGGAAATAATTGATTTAATTGTATAAAATATTGCAGGTATAATTGATATGTAGGTTCGTTCCTTGTAAGAGCAGGATATTTTCCCATGTAGTAATACTTCCATGTGGGTTTAAATGTGTTAATAGTGTCCACAGCCTATTACCGATAAGAGAGTCTGTCTGTGTATACGATTCGTTTAATTATCATAGCCGACTGGTATTTCACGGTATTACGAGATGATATATAGTGTTGGAAGTCATTTAGTAAGCGAGTTGTTCCCGGTAATATGAACAATGGTATTTGAGTGCAGAATAAGGAGTTTTTTCTGTCTGCCGGGAATATTAAGTGCCGATGTGACGTGAGGCTAATTTGTGTAATGTTTCACGCATAATTGCCTCTTTACACTAAATATATGAGACACCATTTCCGATTTGTATTCCTTCGCCTTCGATTGTTACCTGAATATGGAGAGAACCCCTTTGGATTTTATTAAGAACTGTGGGAATTGATAAATTAATTGTAATTGCACCTTGCTCTTATTGTTCGTATGTTAGACTCAATGCTTTGATGAGAAATGTCCATCTTATAATATATATAATTGTCTAAGGTGTGTGTATGTGCGGGTCTTTCAACCACCAGTGTTACCAGATGAGGGAATAATATTTCATGTAATTTTACCACAATTTTACTTTCAATTTTACTACAATTAATACATATCCAAAATCTTGAAACGGCTATTTTAATGATAATAATATTAAATAATTTCAAAATATTTTTAGATGTATTTAATTTTATAATGCATATTAATTCCACATTTTTATATATCATTTTTAAAATAAAAAATTTCTTCTAATCGATAAAAAAACACTAGCAAAAATTAAATCAAAACTCAAATATATACGTCCTATTAAAAAACCAAGCCGAATATAAAAAACATTAAAATTTTCAATTTCAATTAAAATTACCCTAGAATTATATATAACAGTTTATTACCATGAACTTGTTGGTTGAAGCATCTTTGTATATACTGTATTATAACCAAACCTAGTCCTAGTGGGTGTGATGAAGTGCTTTGACGTATTCGAGCGCTGTAACGATTATTGTATTATTTTATTTCAACTCCCTGATATTTACACATACCATGGGACATATCCATGGGACAAATTATAAAGTTGAATGCAAATTTCAAAAATTGTAATTGTATTATTTTATATATATATATTTTATATATGTAATATAAAAAAATCGGACAACGCTTTACAATTGTGAGCAATTAAAAACCTGTATTTTCATCCCCTTGACGGAGGCTATGATTAAACTAGGCTCTAATTCATACAGTATATTAAAAAAAAGTATATCGAATATATATTTTATCATATTATTAAGATATTTTTTCTTAAAAAAAATCAGTTATATAATTCAAAGGAAATGTTTAATAATAATAACCCCCTGTAATTCCATATAAATGGCCATCGCTTACGGGACATCCAAACTGTATAATTATATAATAAAAATAAATATACTTTAGCGATACTTTAACTCCGTTTATTATAATGTCCCTCCTTCATATATTATTTTATGTAATAGAGTTGACGCACTTATTAATGCTATTAATTTGGATATTAAAATAATAATAGAAAATATTGTATTTTGCGAAACAATTTTTCATTAGGTATGCAATGAATCATAAATTTATAAGTTTTATGTTCAAATGACGTTACCAACACATTTTTTTTGTGGAGATAAAATATTAACCTTACTCATGGTAGGTATAGTTTTGCGGCATGGCCAATCACGAGCATTCTCGGTAAATATCTTTAGTTATTTTATAAAAAACGTAGATAAAAATAAAAAAAAAATGTTTTTTTGAATCAACATAAGGTTCTAAGGAGTTCGATACATTTCTTCTAGGACTTTATTTGCAGTTAATGATTAAGAATAAATTGTGCAATTGTGTCAAGGACTAACAATAATAATAAATAGTCTGGAGTCGGTACTACAGTAATTTAATGAAAGATGATTTTATTTAGATCATAAACCAAACCCTCGGGAGTCATTGTAGGCACGGAGGCAAATTGAATATGTATGAATATTGAAAGGGCGATATATTGTCATATAAATATGAATAAAGCAGTGTTGAATATGACGTGGCTTGTCGTCGTTGACAGTATGGCTTCCGTGGCTTTTATAGTTAGTGTTGTTATTAAATGGGAAAAGAAAGGATGTATGTTGTAAAGAAGGCTTTACTTACCATGTGTATCTATAATATATAATATCTGTATGCACCAACTACTTGGTTCAATGACTTCTCGTGTGAAATACGCGCCACATGCATCTCGAATATTAAATAGACACACATAAATACATTAACACACACAAAATATATTATAATAAACATAGATTAAAAGCATGACAGATTTACATAATATATTATCATTGCACAGGCCAGTTGAAAAATTAACACCATGTCTAATTGACTTCCTATTATTATTTAGTACCAAACTATTTCATATTAACCTGTTTTTTTTAAACTATTTTTGATTTAACTGAAATTGTTTTTACGAAATCAGCGTAATAGCTCAGCGGATAACAAGCGTGGCTACAAATACTGTGGTCATGTGTTCAAATCCCGCTCAAGTCGAGAGTTTTTAAATTGATTTGATCGTTAATTACGACTGGGAGATCCCGATCGGTCGTCTTAATCCAGGTTTACTCTGATTTTACTTTATTGTAAGGTAAATACTGATTATTAAGTCGGTGACCTGTGTAACTAGTAATAGTTAAGATTACTGACAGACAATTAACACGTTGTTGTGTATAAAAAACCCTCTCAAAAAAGCTCCATCAGAGATGTAGGTTCTCTGGTATTCCAGACGACAGTTTTATCTTAAAAATAATAGTAAAATAAAAATAAAAGAAATCAATAGACGAATTCTTGGATAATATTTATTAATAAAAAGTACAATCCCCGATATTATGTAGTCGCAAGGCCTTACACAATAAACTACCAGTCGCCAAAGCGATATTTTTTTATAAATGTACATTAAGTTCTTGTAAAATCTAGCTTATTAAACAAATTTAATGATGATGAGGATGATATATTTTAAATAAGTGTGTTATTGCTTCTTATTTAATTTATTTGTAGAAAAATGACGGCGAATAGTAACATAACCTAACTCAACTATAATATTATAATGGCATGTAAAAAATGCCCTGATACATTATTTTACTAGAAAATTTTCTGCGGGCGCTCATGGTACGTATAGGTAATTATTTCAATTTATTTTAAAGCATCGTAAATATATATAGCATTATAAAAAAACAGTGTTTTTTTGTATTAAGAGCTGTAAATATAATAATTAGTTTTAGTTACTACTCGTAATAATTTGTATTTTTACACATTTAGCCGTGCGTATTTTCATTAATTTTATCGGTAATTAAGGATTCTATTGATAATTTATTCTTGATTATGGTTTACAATGGAGAGGTTTTAATTAAGGAAGGCGTAATACAGTCTGATATGTTGCCGGACCCCACATACATACATATATGGGAGGTGAAGGTTTCTTACCTTAGCTTTTATGTAATCATCCAAAGGTTATAATAACAACAATCTTACCTGTTAACCAACCATATTGAATATAATAATTATTCTATTCGATAATTGTAACGGAAGACGATAAATTTAACGACACATTGTCGAATATGAATTATGATATAAATGTGAAGTAATCGATTTTGTTTAAGGAGTGAACGCGTGCGCTGAATAGTGTTTCTGTTTTCCTCTTCCGTGCATTGTTAATGTGATGGGTGTGTACATATATTGGTTTGTTCCTCGGAGTGAGGAGTATGGAGTGAGGAGTATGGAGTGAGGAGTATGGAGTGAGGAGTATGGAGTGAGGAGTATGGAGTGAGGAGTATGGAGTGAGGAGTATGGAGTGAGGAGTATGGAGTGAGGAGTATGGAGTATGGAGTATGAAGAAGGTCGGTGACCGTCATGATGCATGCCATACACTTGGTTATTTGGGCGGGACTATGTGGGCGGCTGCAGTTCGGAGAAAGCCCTTCAATAGGGCCTACAATTATTATATATCAACAATTATATTATTCTGCGAAAAATATATCAGAGCCATTGATAGCTTGTATACTAAAAGCCACGTATGTAGGGATTCATTCAAATAATTATAAATAAATAGCGAGCCGCCTTGTGGCCCAGTGGTTAGTGCAACGGATTCGTGAGTGAAGACTCGATTCGATACTTGGTAGATCTAGCTTAGCAAACTAGATCTTAAGTACTCATTGCTGTGTGGTGGCCTGGGAAACCACATCTACTATATACTCCCGTAAAGGCCAAGCTAAAATGTTTTCATGTTTGGAACCTTTCGATATGGTTAAGCCAGTCCTCTTGTTAAAAATAATTATGCACGTCCATCATAAGGTCGGCTTGATATTATATTGCAAATAACTGGAGACGTCTTGTGGCCCAGTGGTTAGTGTAACGGATTCGTGAGTGAAGACTCCCGGGTTCGATTCACGGCACCGGAGTCACTTGGTAGATCTAGCTTAGCAAACTAGATCTTAAGTACTCATTGCTGTGTGGTGGCCTGGGAAACCATCTCTACTATATTCTCCCGTAAAGACCACAGTGGCCTGGCCAACCCCTTATAAAGGGACTCCCGCCAATAGGGAAGGCGTCACGGTATAAAAAAATACATAGTACCTTCATGACTCATATTAAAATAGGGTATTTTTAATTGAAATTTTCAATAAACAATGTTTTTTGGGAGTTTCTTATGTATTTACTTGCATATAAACGCTTATTAGAACTTTTTTTTGTAAAGACAAGACAAAAATAATGTTAATAAAAAAAGCTTAAAACAAAAAATTTAAAGTATGTAAATTATAAATTATTAAAAAAAATATGCATTGTTAAAAATATTTTAAAAGTATTTCTTTTAAAATAACTGTTTTGAGATGCACACGTTAGGCTATTATAAACAACATGTCATTTATTGAACTTAAAATAATCAAATGTAAGGAATGGTAAATGAAATGAAACACATCCACACTTTCATTAATGGTCCAAGTCGGCTAGATAAACTTAAATTTTATATTATTATTTAAAAAAAATTAAAAATCTTGCAAGTTTACTTATAAGGCAATTGACCGCCTGACTTTTTTCAGAATTAAATATTTCACTTATAAGCAAAAACAATATAGCAATCAAAAGCGACAATTATATTTTGTAAAAATATAGGAAATATTAACTATTCAAGAAAACAAATCATACAATTCATACATTAAACTCTTAGTTAAATATCACACATTATGGACAATGTTAAAAAAATATATAAAAATACTTATTAATTACCATATACTGCTGGCTCTTAAGTAATTTGTGTTCAAGTACTTGAAATTTCAGTATTTGCACACAAATTACAACTTTGCCATCCCACCACAATTTTCAAATTTAATTTTAATAAATTATTAATTCACAATATTTTTTGAGAACCCTGATATGTGATTAATGTTCATACTCTCGTTATTGTTGTTAACAGCTGATATTTGATGATCTTTTTGGGTTAATAATTAAATGAAAAAAATGGTAGTATTATTTGATTAATGATACACACTAAAAATCATCGAATACGCCTTAACAACAGAAGGGCGACCAATTCAAATGTTAATTGAAATTAAAACAATTAATCAAAGAGAATAAAGGCTTTGTTCGATGCACAATTTAGGTGCGCCCTTCACAATTTATGATTATGGGATATGATAACTATGAATGAATCATGACCGAAATTGTGCATAATTTAAAATTGAAACCTTTTAAAACACAATTCTAACAACTAAGATGTGTTCACTGAAGTGTATATTGAATTCCCAAGAGGAATTGTAAATGTCTATGATATGTATATTTTTTATCGTCAAGCTTGGTAAGTCAAGTATGTGTAGGTATAATCATCTTGTCTATTTGATTCGTATTATTGTAAAATAAATAAAGAGGCATCGCACCGCTATATATATTCTATTGTGTTCTTAAACAATCATGAATGATTCTAAAATCTTTTTCATCAATCCAATTTATAACCCCGTGGTTAATTTATTCACAGTGCGGGGGCAGAAGATAACTAATCGCCAGGGGAAGGTTGCCTCCACGCTATTTCGCGTGAGCTTATATCGTTTTATTATAAAATATATTATACATATATTGAGTTTTAATCAATGAAATGGTAACATTGACTGTATTCAAGGACGATTTTATGACTGTTGGAGAAGTCAAGTCCAACGACCGTTGACAGACGAAGTGTTGATATTTGATTGATTATATTCGAGACTTTGACGAGGAAGGACGCCATTAATAAAATAAAGACAAATTATATATACAAGGTTAAACACGCTGCTATTTATTGAACCTACCTACTGAAAATGTGTTGTCAATGGAAAAACTTAATAATTGTCAAACTGGTCGTTTATTTGTTACAAAGCTTTCCACAACTGCTCTGCACAAAAGTATTGCTGAGTCTTCACGGACAATGATTACGATTTAACAATAAAGTGATAATTTATTACAGTATTTGTTGCCTCTAGTACTGGCAGAATATTTATTTATAATCCCTCGTGTTGGTCACGCGAAATACTAAATCTGTTTAAGTATTATAAATGAATAACTATTACGTGGTCATTGGCATTAAATTATTAATAAATAAAACTGTTTATTTAGAATCATAAAAATAACGGATATTTTGTAAAATTAATTCAATTAGTTATTCTATGAAGGTTTAATCTGATTTCTAGTGTAGAGTATAAAAATTAAACGGTTTGCCAACGGGTAAACATTTTATGCAACCTTTATTTTGAACAGAAGAAATAATAGTGGGTCTGTATAAATAAGTTTTCTTAACGAGTATTGATTATGTATATTGTTAATAATGAATATTCTTATACAATAGTTGTTCTTATAAATTAATACTTATGTATTTACAAATAAAAAAAATGCTGTAAATTGAACACAAACTATGTGAATTTTCATTAATAAAAAATGATGTTTTAATTGATAGATTTTTAATTACCATACAATACAAGTATAATAACAAATGTAGATAATTTTGATCTCTTGAATATCATAACAATATTTATTCAAGCTGTTTTAAAACAGCTTGATCAATCCAGGAATATAAGTCTCTGCGTAACTTAATAATTTTAATAATAATATATCCCTAATGCATAAAGTGTCTCAATATATTGTTTCATATGATAAACTTTTATACAAGGTGTTATTTTTACTCCCTTCATGGCTCGTTTTCCTTAGAAAAGAGTGAACACAATTTACGACTCAACCGAACGATTGTCGGTCAAACTATAAACCCAGGAAGTGAATAACGACATCGTGATTTAGTCTTAAAGTGTTAAAATTATACACAATTCAAGCAAAGAATATATATACCTATGTTGTTGCTTAATTTTTACTTGGAAGTTATTTTCTCCGTTCAAGTAAAGTTTGTCTTGGTCATAAAAGTCAACGCGGTGATAAATCGAAAATCCAGTACATATTGTGCTATTCTTTCTTTGTTGCATTGAAAAACAACCGGCAATCATAAAACGACGTTTTTATGCGTACATGTCAAGAAAGTCCTTGGAAATATTACGTCCTTCCAGAGAGATGAGAAAATACTCACTCGCCCATCTTTTATAACTATAAAGACTGACACTGTAAAATCTGTACACCTATCGCATATAACTTATTTGAAATAAATATTTTTTTCTTTATATTATTAAAAAAACATAATTTAAGACCTCATAATCATCAGCAAACAATTTCAATACAAGTTACCTGTATTATTTGATCCGATTTCATAAAAATATCAAAATTCCTAAAAAATGTTGTATCGTGAATTTCAATATATCGATTTTCGCTTCCATTTCAAGTGTAATGAATAAAATTGTGGTATAAATTTTAGTTACAAATGAAATTTGAATAGGTTTAATATTTAGTAATAATCTAAAACAGTGGAATTAGTATAAAGTATCGAGACTAAATACCTACCATTTCCTAATATATTATTTTAACGCTTTTTATATAATTTGTATATGTACTAATATGTATGTATGATATACCTAAGCAATATAATAATGAGTTATTACAGTAAAATTAGAGTAAGTTGTTTGGGTCGATAATATTTCTTTTATTATATTTACTCATTTTACGGCATTACCTTAAACATAAGCAATATAATAATATTAATTTAGAAAATATTCTTATGTCAATGAAAGCTAATTTATAAAAGTATTGGTTGGTAACCTATAATCATAAGCAGAGTTGTAAAAACATAATAAAATAGACGTTATAGCGGACATATGTTAAAATATTTAAATGTAGGAGTCATTCGCGAAAGAATGCACTCAAGTCATCGATGATGTAAGAGGATGCACGACTTAAATGACGGATATTCTCATCTCTCCACAACGAATATGACAGATAATTAATAAAAATGCATACTAATTGACTATTTATGAAATGTTGTAATATGATGGAGAAACCTTGGCCTCGAAGCCTTTGCGTGACGCAAGCTTGCAACTTGGAACATCTTTCCTGCCTAAAAACAAGCAATACACAAACGGACATGCGATACCGTGACAAGGATCAGACATTTCCTAGTCTATTTTCTCACAAACCCGCACAAGAAACCAAAGAATGCTCCTATAAGTACTTCTGGGGAAACATCTGTAATGCTAATGTATCTGTACAGTTATATGGAGTTGAAAAATATTGACCCTGAGTCTTCTTACCTGCGGATTTTCGATCACACCATAAACAAATTTTTATGATTATCATTTTAGAGATGACATTAACTTGATTTTATTAATGACTGTCATCAGGATTACACCTATGATATCTATTCAAATGAAATCTACAATCACTAGTTAATAATAGTAGATCATTAAAAAATCTTGCGTATCCTTCAAGTCTATGTCACCTTAAAGTATAGTTAAAGAAAAAACAATCTACAGCAAAAAATATCAAGTAAAAAGTGCTTTTAGCCAGTAGTCAGTAATTTTTAGATACGTATATTATACATAAATGAGGTGTCAGAAATTGAAAAAAGAGTTGAAGAATAAGTGGCGAATTTTGTTAAAATCAAAAAGACACCTTGTTGAATTCGCCCTTCTGGTTTCCGACGCCTGTAGTGAAAAAAACGCATTGATTTTTAAATTATTGAATTTTACGAAAAAAAATTATATTCAATCCAAATTCATAGGTAAAAATGACGTACGAATAATTTCGACGAATTTTTTTTCTTAACAGTGGTTTTCGAGTTAATGTTGCTGAATTATCTAGTTTGTCAAATAGGTAAATTATACCCAAAATCTAGAAATAAAAACAAATTAATATATACATAAATTTTTAAATTAGAAAAACACATCATTTGACTAATGTATCTAAGTTTCAAGCTTCTAAATTAAATATTTTCAAAAACATATACAGTAAGCTAATATAATGTTGAAAAATATTAAAAAATAACTTTGAATCCAGCTGCTTAAATTTCGATGTATAATATAATACATATGATTAATAAAATAAGTGATTTTTCAATAATAAGTGTTAAAATGGTATTAATCAAGTGATGTGTACAAAAAACATGCATGTTTTTAAATTAGTTTTTTAAATTTTAGTTAAAAATATTAACGAAGTTAGTTAAAATATTAACAAATTCATAATAAATATACATATATTATGAATTTGTGTTGTGGTAGTATTAATTGATAGGGTTGTGAGAAGGAGAAGAGTCTGGTTTATATATGGACAAGTTCTGGTTTGGACGACATTGGTTGTATGGACTGGTCGTCACTGTCAACACTTCCTTCCATTGAAGATCCGTCCAGCTAAGGAAGACTAGGCTTCTTTCTATCATGTAGTCTTTTGAACAAGCTCAATGTCCTACCAACTTGCTTTTTATCCTGATGTAGAATGCGAGCGGATGCTATTTAAGGGCATATTAGAATAGGAGATATCGATTCCGCGATACTCTACCCGGGAAAAATATTACCATATTATACTTATATCATAAAAAAGGTGTTTCGGAATTGTGGGAAGTCTCACGATTAGTTGTGGTTCTTCTAGCAATTAATCTCAGCACCAGAGACAAGAGACAATGTCCAATGGACGTTTCTCAATAATAAATTTCCATTTGATTCGGAGAGGCCGACTTAATATTTACGATGGTCGGTACTACTCTCAACTATGGATTTATCGATCACGTCGGGGTCACCAGATATAACGTGGTATAATGTTATGTTATATTAAATAAAAGATATAACGAGATTTAATGTTATATTAAATAAAAGCTGTTGAAGGAATGGACACAAGAGACGTGTGTACTGTTTGAAGTGTCGAATGGAACAGGGCGATTGCTTGTCGTGCCGCCGAGTGCATACGTGTGTGTATGTGAGTGTAAGTGAGTGTGATGCTACACGACCAACACGTAAAATGTAATTACTACAAAGGGACACCTTACCATCTCTTTACAGTGTGTTCAGTAAAGATTGGATAATAATGAAATAGAAGAGCTTATACCTGATTAAATAAAATATAAAAAAATATCCACCCAAGTATAGCTCCATATACAGGGTGGACATGAAATAACTGAGAATATTTTAGGGGGGGGTGGTAGGGTATTGCAAGAATAATTGAAAAAAAAAACATTTTTATAAAAAAAATTAAATAAAGTATTAATAGTGCTTTTGAAATCGAGCTTCAGCCACCATTTTGCTGCAGTTTCTGTGAAGTACTCAGTAGTGTACAGTCACTGTGACAACAATGTGACTTAAAAATAGTTTTAAACTAAACTAAACAGAAAACAAAATCAACCGGTTGCGATGTATGCAACTCTTACTTTCTTTCATGAATAAAATATGGATTAATCTATCAATGAAGATGTCATATCTGTTGAATAAAAAAATATTATGATTATAAATATTTCAAATCATTGAAATACACATAGGAAATCACTAAGGCGCAATAAATAATATTTTTTCTGTGTTCGTATCAAATTTGAATTATGGCGTCGGTGTTCATTCTAAAAGCCGGAAAATGTTCAATATATTATAAAAGATGCTGTATCTACAAATAAAAACAATTATTTATGCAACTTTGATAATATTTTAAGAAGTTATAATTTTCAGTGATAGATGGTGTAATAATTATTTTTATACAATGATACATCATCAATAGAAAAGAGCGTCGCGACGCCACCCCATTCGTCTAAGGACCACCTTACAATACACACAGATTAATACAAGTCTAATACGATAATAATAAGATGGCCTGCAACGATCGTATCGAGAATTTTGCGATTCTCGCCCTTTTAATTGTATACATAATCTCATTTTTATTAGACTATTACATGATTGAACTACTGTACTCCTTCTACGATGACCATTTCGAAGATTATGAAAATATGTAATCTAAAGCAGAACAATCAAGCTGACGGCATATCATATGTTTATCAGATGAATTATTATTAATTATTTCACCAGAACGATTATAATTCACACATTTATTTGTTACAAGTTTAGAAATGCGGTCTATATTGTCCCCAATTTTTTTAAGGTAGTCGGTTAGGCTTGGGAAACGATCATTCTAATCTTCACAGTGGAAATTTCTTACATTAAGTATTTAAAAAAATCATAACCCTATTGTCGGATACCCTATGATAGGTAAAATCCCCGATCACAGCCATTTGCTGTTAGTTTTGCTCTGAATAAAGTTTGAAATTTACTAAAATACAAACATATTAAACAAATAGTATATATTTCCCAAGGAAAGAGGCCTGCAAATACGGGCGTCAAAATTATTTTTATTTATTTGAAATAATATAAAAATCGGCTCTCGCTCGTGGTGATGTATTTTATTTATCACTTAATAATAAAAACCCAATCACTATTCAAATAATGTATGATTGACATTTTCATTTCCAGTATTTGTATTACCTGCCCTTAAAATATGTAGTCTCACTGATTAAAAGCCTACCCTGTATATGTCAGAACTGACTAGACAGAGAGTAAAATTATATTAATCAATCGGTGAATTAAAATAGATCTATTAAGCTTTAGCAATATGATTTAGCCTCGATTGTTTATTATTTAATTGATATTATTATGTGCTTAATAGGACGTCACAATCTTAGTAGAAGGTAATCTAATTCGCCCACACGTAATTGAGATACACACTAAATTACATTATTATAATTAACACTTTTGAGCTAAAATCAAGATAAATAATGATAAAAGTAGTCACAAAAATCAATATAATCTAAATATTTTAATCTGAGTCGTCTTCAATTATGTAATAATTAGGCACCCACGTCAATTATAATACAATAGCTTGTTTTAGGTTGAAAAATAAAATATTGATTGTGAAGGACGACACCGGGTTATTAAGTCCAATTTTACGTGATTAATTAATAATAATTAATTTCTTATTGCAACCTTTCTCAATAGTCATTTCTATTGATATGTTTTATTTAAGAAAAAACTTTAACCTATCGAATATTTAACTCTGTAAATAAATTTAATAAGCTACACAGAAACCGAACAGTTATCATTTCACTGGGCTGGGATTTAATGTAAAATTATATATAAGATTTTTTTAATATATTTTTTTCAATATATCAGATATAAATGTTTAAAAATATCCAGGAATAATAAATGATATGGAATATAATTTCCACAAAATTTTATTTAGAGGTCTAAGTGCTTTCAACTACTAACGTGTATTCATCGTCAAAGACTTAATGGATTTATACAATGCAACTTCTAAATACTCAATATGATATGTTTATAGCTTAAAATATATATATAGCAGGCATATATATATATATATATATATATATATATATATATATATATATATATATATATATATATATATATATAAATTCCCAACTTATATTATACACGAAAGTCTAATAATTTGCATACATTGTCGGAAAAATGTTTGTGAGTGTGGATATATTATTAGCGATATAAAATGATATATCTGTATGATTCTCACATACATTATGCACTATCCACTTTTTTAATCACATTTGCTTCTTCCTGTGGCTTTGTCTGATATCTGATTTGCACGATGGCATTAATGAACCAGCTTTACTAGAGGAATGGTAACGACATTAAGATTTATAGCTATTTCCCGACCAATAAACTAAAAAATCACGACTTGGGTCCCTACAAAGTAACCTTTATATACTTATGGATGGATCTATTAAGTAGGGACTATATTACTACAAGCATTTATACTGATTGGTATTAATTTTATAATCGCTTTCCATATGAAAAAAATACCCAATTGTTATATTTTTTACGACTGCTCGCCTTGGTTTCTTATTTTTTTATTTTGACTTCCGCTTGATAAAATTACAGGGCTTTATTGAATCCGACTGCTGTCAAATTTGACAGGAGGATTTTGTTGATTTTAAAAATGAATATGTAAATTATGGGTCTCCAATATTTTTTTTAAATAAACCTTCTTGATATAGTCAATTAAACACAAATATTTTTTCATATGATTGTAAATAAATTGTATATCCAGTTTTAGGTTTAAATTGGTAAACTATTTATTGAATCATGATTTTAAAAAACATTTTCATAGTGTGTTGAATATTTGGATTATAGAGGGCCTCATTTAAAACTAGATTCGAAAAAAGCCATCTTAATTATCTAAGGCGGATAATTGCAGTTTTTTAAAAGTAGAAAATTGTTTTTCAAATCCTTCCTCCCTAATACTTAATATTAATATATGAATAACAGTGCTAAGGGTTATCTGAAAATCATTTGGATTTTATTGGTTGGTTTTTATTTTGTTTGTTGGTTGGTTGGTTGTTTTTATTGTTGGTTTCCATAGATTTAGTTGATCTAGGATCTTGAAGTTCAAAATTCTTCATGAACTGTAGAAGAGTATATTGAAAAGAAAAATATCTCGTACTGTATCTTTAGTCCAATACGCATTTATGCTGACATTTTCATTATTAAGTAACGTTAGTTTCATCTCACTTTCAAGAAACAAACAATCCGGATCGTTTTCAGCGAAACAAAGCATTTCCCATGTTGGGTTAGCAAAAACAGAGCATATGGATGTCGGCGAGGAAGCTGGCTCAAAGTGACTTCCATTAGAGGAACTTCCTTTGGTTTGTTCTCAGTATTATGTGCACACAATTAAAAAGGATCTATTTCCAACGCGGTGCTGTGTAAAAATGTCCCTGTGGCTATGTTAATAGTCTTGTTAATTACACTGGGTAAAGGACCTAATTTATCGTGCACTCTCATGTTAATTGCTCTTCATGCCGCCACGTTCATATTCAGGATATCTCACTCGTCTTAACTGCCT